>JAJOZX010003073.1:120000-135000 GCA_023014485.1 Bathynomus jamesi
ATTCATCATAAATATTTTTCACGTGTTACCTTCGTGAAATAATTTTCATATATATATATATATACCTATGGATATTTATATACATAATACATACAGTATGCGTGTGCAGTATATCTTTATATATATATTGGTAAACTTATTGTTACCAATAAACCAAGCCTTATATATACAGGGCGTCCCAAAAAAATGTATACACACTTTAACAGCTGATAGCTCAATTGATGTTTCTTTCTTTCCAAGTTAAACCCATTAGAATTAATAATGGCAGTCAGACTAAGCTTTGAACAAAGGAAATTCATTCTAAAATGCTACTGGAAGTGTGAAAACGCAGTTGAAGTGCAAAGACAGTTTAGGAGGGAGTTTCAAACAGATCCACCAACGCGACTTACCATCACTCGAATTAGAGATAAGTTTGAAGCCGATGGAACTGTTCAGAATGTCCACAAGAAGCGTTCCGGAAGACCACGGACATCGACAAGTCCACAAAGCAAGAAAGAGTACTGGAAACGTATCACCAAAGTCCAAGAAAATCTGTGCGGCAAGCGAGTCGTGAGGTAGGAATTTCAGAATCGTCTGTCCAACGCATTTTGAAGCGCTGTCAATGGAAAAGTTACATTCCAAGATTAGTCCATGCTATTAATGAAGATGATCCGGACCGAAGAGTGGAGTATTGCGAGTGGTACTTGGCACGATGTGGATGTGGATTGGACGAAGGGGTTTCGTAGAATACCCTCCACGTTCACCAGACCTCACACCACTAGACTTTTTTTATGGGGATACTTAAAAGACAAAGTCTACGCTATAAAACCTGCAACAGTCGCTGAATTGAGAGCAGCCACTGAACGAGAATGCACACAAATACCAAACGAAATGTTTCGTGATGTTTGCGATTCCATTGCTTCGCGTTATCAGCAGTGCCTGGACCAGAACGGACGTCAGTTTGAAAACAGGCGCTGACAAAACAATTAAATAATGTCTGTAGATTCTATTACATTTTGAAAATGAAATGTATTTTAATAAACACTGCCTTTATAAGTATTTAAAGTGTGTATACATTTTTTTGGGACGCCCTGTATATACACTCATAATCATATATATTTTTTATTTATACGTTTGTGTTTTTGTTTCAGTGTTCCTGTGTGATACTTGTTGAGTTTTGCTGGTACAATGAGCACGCAAAGAACACGGGGATCTGCCAGCCACATTGTCTTTGGTTCTCCACTATCAGAGCTTCCTCTGTCTGAACTTCCAACCCGTATACAAGTTGCAAGGCATTTCCTCTTCTTGAAGGAGAACAAGTACACCAGCAACAGGGAGATTCTTCCGGAGGTATGCTAAACACTCATTGACCTTTGGAATCGTGCTAACATTCCATCACAGCCAATCAGGAATGTGAAGACCAAGCTGCTCCGATTGATGGAAAAAAGGCTCACAAGCATCGAAGCAAGGCAAGCAGGCCACAAAAACCACGCGGATCATGCAGATCAGTCGGATGGATACGAATGTGACTCAGATGATGGGGAGAAGGAAGTCAAGAGAGGATCGGATGCAAGAAAGACAAGAAGAAGAGAATAGAAGAAAAACGGAACGGCAAGAGGTAGCATCCTCTGCAGATGTGGTCGAATCAGCTCAAGCAGAAGCAGACTCCAGTGGTGAAAGTGTTGGTGATGAGTAGATGAGTGATAGTGCCTAGGAGGACAGGAACATCACACCGATTCTCACTGTTGCTTTGGAAGCTGACCAGTATGGTGTATCGAACAGGGCTGCTGCAGCTATCAGCACTGCAACATTGGTTGACTATGGCATCATTAGTTCTGATGATCAGATAAACGTAATTGACCACCACAAAGTATGGAGAGCACGGCAGAAGGTACGGAGGGATCTGAAGGAAGCAGTAACTTACCACGATGTGGAAGTCACTGCTTTATTTTTTGATGGGCGGAAAGACATGACACTTGTCAAAGAGAAAAAGGGGAACAAATGGTACAGCACAAAGAAAGTTGAGGACCATTATGTGCTGGTCGGAGAGCCTGGAACCTTCTATCTTAGCCATCTGACACTGGAACGAGGAACTGGCACTGTCATTGCGGATGGACTTCAAAATGCTATTGAAGAAATGGGTATTGCAGACAAGATAATTGCAGTGGGAGCCGACAGCACAGCCACAAACACAGGGCACAGAAGTGGAGCAATACACCTGCCTGAGTGCCGCCTGGGTCGCCCTTTGCACTGGTTCATCTGTAGTCTGCATTTAAATAAACTCCCACTGCGCCACTTGTGCAAGGAACTCATCGGCCCAACAGAATCTGCAACTCAATGGAAAGGACCAAATGGCAAAGCTTTGGCCACATGTGAAAGTTTGCCACTTTCTTCTAGAGGAATTCAATGTATTGCTGATGGCCACACTCTCCCGGATGTTGACCTTACTGAATTGAGTCGTGACCAAGCCTACCTCTACAGAATGATGAAAGCGATAAGGACTGGTGTCATTAATGAAGGTCTTCTACGAGAGAAGCTTCGACCAATCTCCCATGCAAGATGGGTTACAACTGCCAGCAGAATTTGTCGGCTATATGTAGCGATGGCGCAGCCAAGAGATGAACTGTATTCACTCACACAGTTTGTCGTGTGCCACTATGGACCCATGTGGTTTAGCATCAAGTGCCATCCAAGGTGCACAGATGGCCCAAAACATTTCCTGGAGCAAATCAAGCTGCTACGATTACTGCCACCAGCTAGCAAGACTGTCACATGGCCTGTGATCCAAAGAAATGCATATTGGACTCACCCTGAAAATGTTCTACTGGCAATGCTTGCAGATGCAGATCAAGCAAACCGGAAATTGGCCATCGATGTAATCAAGACCATTCGATGAGCTCCCAAACCTGCTCAACAGCAGGTCAGAGAATTTCGGCCACCAAAGATCAAACAAAGTGCTCAGAATTTGAAAGATTTACTTCCACCAGTGGAGGAGTGCACAATGGAACCACCACTCACGAAACAGTTCTCTGTCGAACAACTCGATAAGATCACTGAAGAGCCCCTTGTTGTCCGGATACCATGTCACTCCCAAGGTGTAGAACGCTATGTTAGGATGGTAACTGAAGCGTCTGGGGCAGTGTATGGAAAGGAGTCAAGAGATGGTTGCATTAGAGCAGTACTTAAATCCCGTGACTTTATGCCGTCATTCAAAACTAAACAAGATTTTAATGTATCATTTACTAAATAAAACTATCTAGTCTACCTACCTACCTACCTATAGTGTATATGTTTATTCCAAAAATAAATTGTTCTATTTTTCCTGAAAAGCAGTACATTGTAAGGGGTCAAATGATAGCTCAAACCCTAGGAAAGCAAGTGTCCAAAAGTTATGGGTAACTAGCAATTTTCACGATTTTCACATGCGAAAAAGGAGGTGTTGCACTTGTCACCAAAACATTTTTGTTTTCATTTTTGAATTTAGGGAGGTCAATTGTACAAAACCTGAAATGTGCCTCTTGATCCGTTACACTTTGCCCAATGACGCTACACGCATATATATATATATATATATATATATATATATATATATATATATATATATATATATATATATATATATATATATACGAGCATATTCCAATATTCATGAATATTGGTACTAAATTATGTTATCCTATTTCATTTCTAGATAACTACTTCAGGAAAGCTAAGAATAGGCATTATAATAGTGTCACTGTAAAGGAATTTGAGCATAAAAATATCCTTAGCCTACCTTAACCATGTTATTTTTAAATATCTTCCGACTTAAAGCAATTGGTATTAACGTAGTCTTTGAGTATAATAATACTGTTAAATCTCGCCTAATAAAGAATAGCCCGGATAAATCGGGATAATGCGGTTGACTCTGTGTATTCGATCGGATGTACACAATGTAACTCAGTATATACAGGGTGAGTCACGACGAAATGTCATAACTTCGAGAGCTTATAGCTGAGGTCATTCCCAGTCAAAAACGTCATATGAACATAGATCCGATTCTTAATGGTTATGGAGCTATGGATGTTTGAATTTCAAGCATGCGCATGCGTGACCTTGAACTGAATTGACAATTACTTACCGAACCGAACTAACTACGCAGTAGAGAGTTGTGTTTCACAGCGCGCAGGTGATGTTTTGTGCGTTGAGTATACCTTTTACGCTTTCAAATGCTGAATATGCCGATATGGTGAATGACTGTATGTTTACGGATTGTGCGATGAAAATACTACTGCTGCTGTCGCTGAATACCAGCGACGTTTTCCAAATCGAAGAATTCCGGATCGTCGACGAGTGTTTAGCAACGTTTTCCGGGGATTGCGAGAGAGCGGTTCATTACCTAGCGTTAATTTTATCTGAGCGTCCGATACAACAAGATGTGGCTGAACAAGAAAACATTATTCAGATGGTTCAGCGGAGTCCTCATGTTAGTAGGAGAAGGATAAACGAGAGTATGTAGAACGTTACACGAAGAAGGCATGTATCCATACCACGTACAACGAATTCAGCACCTCCAACCTAGGGATCGTGCCCAACGGCTGGAGTTTTGTAATTGGGTCAATGCCGATCGACAATTGCATCGATACGTCTTGCTCTGTGGTAAGGCTTAATTTAGCCGCGACGGTGTCAACAACACCCGCAATTCACATGTGTGGTCAGAAATGAATCCTCATACCATTGTGGAAAGTAATTTTCAACATCGGTTCAGTGTCAATGTGTGATGTGGTATTCTCCGTTCAGCTGATTGGTCCGTTTATCTTCGAGGGTGGTCTTACAGGTGACATTTATTTACGATTTCTGCAAGACGAACTGCCGCCACTGTTAGAAGATGTACCTTTGGCAACACGATTGCGTATGTACATTATTTTTTTTATAGTTACCAATTTATAATGATGTACTTAATGGCCAGGTATGTAGCCATGTTCGGTACGTAAATCGGTACTATAAAGAATGATGGTAATTATCGTTATTTGACAATGGTTATAAATGATTGTTATTAATAAATGCTTTGGCCGAGGTCACCAGATCTTTCAGATCAAAGAATGTTTTTACTTCCAACAAGACGGAGCTCCTCCCCATTTTAGCCGTGCAGTGAGAACGCATCTCGATGATCGCTTCCCTGGTCGATGGATCGGTTGTGGTGGTGCACAAAATTGGCCATCCAGGTCTCCGGACCTAACCGCCCTAGATTTTTATCTGTGGGGGCGCATGAAAGAGCTGGTGTACCAGAGAAAAGTGGAAACACGAGATGCATTGCGCCGTCGCATTTTGGATTTCGTCGTGACTCACCCTGTATAGGTCAAACGGGAAAACTTTAGATATCAGGGTAAAACAGCATGAATATGCGTGTAGAACAGCAAATAATTGTAATGCATTGTTTAACCACATGTACAGATGTAATCACAGTATCAAGTGAGATAGTTCTAAAGCGTTCGTTAAAAACACATATAATTGAAAGGAATATTCTAGAATGTTCATTCATCCATTTTAAAAATAATTTCAATAACAGTGCGGGAGCGTATAAAATTGACAATATACTGTTAAAATATCTTTGGCCTTTAATCAACGCTTGTTAATCATGTGCCAAACTCTTCTATTTCTCTGTTCCGTTGTACATAAGTATATATTTTGGTCATCCCTCCTTCTCCCTTTATTCCCTGACTAAGTGTATTGCTGAATACACGAAAGGCCTTGGAATCATTTTTCGTTTTCCTTGTGGGTTTGCATCATATATATATATACAGGGTGTCCCGTAAGTCTGGACCCATAGGGATTTATAATATATTTTTTTATTATGTTATTATTATTATTTTATTATTATTATTTTTTATTATTTTTTATTATGATTTTTATTTGTGGGGCCACTTGAAAGCCAAAGTGTACGAAGTCAAACTTCAGAACATTTTCCACCTTAAAGCACGCATTGTGGAGGCGTGTCAAGAAATTTCTGCAACTGTGATTCAGAAAGTGCTGTCGCAGTGGAGATTGCGTCTTCAACTATGTGTGCGACACAACGGCGGACACTTTGAACAGATTATGTAATAAATTTTTGGACTATTTTGTAATTTTATTATTTTTCCCTATGGGTCCAGACTTACGGGACACCCTGTATATATATATATACATATATACACACATACATACATAATACATACTCGTATATCCATACATACATACATATAGATGCACACACACACACACACACACACACACACACACACACACATATGCAGGTGCATGCATGTATATCCATAAATACGCACCCGCATACATATACGGGGCTCCAATAAACCTTGGCCCCCCCGCCCATGGCCTAAACCATTAGAGGTACAGTAAAACTAAACATACCTTACAAAAGAGAATTTAATCCTGCATTTAATGAGAAACAATTAAAACTTGGTGTTCCCGCTATTGGCTTCCAAGACAGCCTGCATTCGCTTTGGGTAGCTTGCCAAAGTGACGTGAATAGATCTTGATCGTTACGCAAATTTGCTAAAACAGTTTCAATGTGTTGCGTCATTGTATCCTTCGAAAATTGATTTGCTGCAGGTTCTTGAAACAAGAGACATTCAACCTTGTCCTTTATAACTAATCCAATGTGTTCACAGACGTTCAGGTCAGGAGAATTGCCTGGCCATTCTTCATTTCCAAAGAAATCGATCTCATGGTTCCGCAACAACTGTTGAGTGGCTAATGCCTTAAAGTAGGGGGCCTTATCGTGCAGAAGTGTGACCTGATTGACATCCATAACATTGTTTGGGGTTTCTTAGAAAAGGAATGACATGGGATAGAATAATATCACGAAAATACTGTCCATCCCAACTCTGACCATTTGGCTTCAGCACCCACATGAGCTTCTTTGCAGTGAACAAAACAAACACACCAACACAGTCTGGACTTTTTAATAATTCGCGATAATGTTCATTGTCATCGATTTCATCTGGTGTTGTGGCCCACACTCGATCATTTTGGTAGTTAGGCCGACGTGTTACGTAAACAAAAAATTCATCGGAGACAGCTAAATGCATGAAATCATCCACATCCCAATCTTCAAGATAATGGGAAAACCACATTATGTCATCGATGTTGAGTTTTTCTTGGCTTTGGAAGTTCATGCCAAGGCTTTAAACCTTGCCTATGACGGTACAGTCGAATAATCTCACCACTAACGATCTTTCCTCTCAACACTTCGATCTCTCTAGAAAGTTTAGCACAGCTGTTTTTCCGCTTACGCGTACCGCTTTCAATGATGTCCTTTGTTTCCTGAGAGAGTGGCAAATTTGGGCGCCCAGATTTGGTTGTATCCATTTCACATTCATCCAAAGTTTTATTCCAATTTCTTTTGACGAAGTCCTCACTTCTTCGCAACTTTTTGGCAACCCCTGAACGTGTTATAAAGGTGGCTCCAGCATCACGAGCTTCCCGAAATGTTATTGCTCGTATGCGATCTATCACGCGTTGCTTCTCTGAATCACCAATTAATTGAGAAGCCATTATATTATCACTTTATCAGCTAGAGTAATTTTAATATCTGCAATAAATAAAGAATTATATATATTTTTATAATCACTAAAAACTATTTCGATATAAGTAAACATGTAAGCTGCAAATAGGGGGAGGGGCTAAGGTTTTTTGGAACCCCTTATATACACATGCCCATTATACATTCAGGCAAATGGGACGGTGATGCCTTCATATATTTACATAGCAAAGAACTGACATTAACAAGCAAATTTTATGCTTTATTTATGCTTTATATATATATATATACACACACACACACACACACAACACACTGTATATTTAATCATCGATGTATTCATAATTTAAGTTGAAGTATTGAAGTATGAAGAATTAAACATCTTTTTACATAGAACACCATTCCGCCCATACACATATTACAGGGTACGAGCAGCTCGCAGGAGCATTGCTAAGCAATTAGGGGCCAAAGTATTGACAAAGCTTTCGTACGCGGTTCATCACCACTGAAAACAACAATGCTCTGTGTTAGTTTAGTCCAAAGAACATTCATATTCATATTAAATTTATTGCAATTTTTGTTAGTTTGTATTGCAGACACCCCCAGTTATTATCAGCCCTGGTGCATGATTCTTCAGGAGCAAGATACACCGCAAGTTTGTGTTTCCTCTCTAAGACAACTATATATATATATATGAAAATTATTTCATGAAAGTAACACGTGAAAAATATTTATGATGAAGAGAACCACGAAGGAAAGGAAACACAGAATGGTGCTCAAACGCTTTTTTTTTCCTTACAAATTTGTATGTTCCTCCCACAATTTTTATTTCTATATTTATTATATTTTTTGTAACCTATATATAGTCTCGAACTTTTTATTTACTTCAGTGTTCCTGAGGATGTCATTAGACAAAAGCGCTGAGCACCATTCTGTGTTTCCTTTCCTTCGTGGTTCTTTTCATCATATATATATATATATATATATATATATATATATATATATATATATATATATATATATATATATATATTTTAGTGGTGCACCGATTAATCGGTATCGGCATTTTACCGATTAATCGGCATGCCAGGTGCCGATACCGATTAATCGGTGCACAACTAATATGATATAATATAGATTATATATATATATATAACAAATTTTCAAAATATTTGTAGCTAATTTGCTTTGTGTGGGAGTATATATATATATATATATATATATACACTGTATGCAAATTACGCCCACGGATTTGTATGAAACATTATTTCCTTTGCTCGTTGATCAATACACTTTTACGTTTCGCCTCCATGATAAACTCTTTTCAGTTTCTTCATGAACATCGTGCCCTCATTTGTTTCTCGGGTAAATTTATTACAAGCCGAAGTCCTCCTGTCCATTTTTCAGCGTAATAAATGGTCAGTCTCGGACCGTGAAGTAAACATATTCCTTAAAGCTTTCTTGAAGCCTTGTACAGTATACCCTCTTTTTCTGAAGCTAATTTGGGCCACTTTCCTCGCTCGAGACTTTGGTTGAAAAAATTTTGTTTGCGCGAAATTTGGTTAAAGGATTTTTCGGGTGCGCGAAATTTTGCTGAAAGATTTTCTTTTTCGGAATGTTTAGAAAGGAAACAATTTTGGTGCTGATATATTTTAGGGTTAGTGGAATTGGAGATAGAAGGTTTAATACGATGAATGTCGCTTATGTCCATGCGATGGATCATGTCAAGAATAGCGAACCCAATTTTACCATGTCAAGAATAGCGAACCCAAAAATTCCCTTGTCAAGAATAGCGAACCCAAAAGTTTCTCTTATGTTACAACTAGCCTAAGACCAGCCCTTCGTGCGGGTCGCGGGTAGCAAAAATTAACCAAACTATCACGACTTAACCTAACCAATCGTCAAGGGCGTACAATTAACCAAAAAAAATAATAAAAAACAATAAATTTTTATTTATTTATTTATTTTATATATTAAGAGAAGAGGATTCTTTATACTGTACGGCATTGACGATTGGTTAGGTTAAGTCGTGCTAGTTTGGTTAAATAAAAAAAGACTAATATAAAAGCATTTAATACGTCCTTAACTAATTACTTAAAATTGGGAAACATAAACTACCGTCTGAAGTTATGAAAACGTCCTTGAGGACTTCCCATGTCAAGAATAGCGAACCCAATTTTACATGTCATGAATAGCGAACCCAAAAATTCCCTTGTCAAGAATAGCGAACCCTGCAGATGTTGGGTTCGCTATTCTGACATGATCCCATGCGATTTGTATACCACCAGAAATGGCTCTTCAGTAACTTAGAAATAAATAAAGATGTAAGTATAGGTATATTAGAAAAATAAAATTTTATCAAGGTACAGGTACAGAAACCAATGTGACCGTGAGTAATCAGGCAACCACAAGCATTTATTTTGCCAAAAATGCGGTCATGTTTTTCTAACGGCATATTCGGATTAGAATACTTTAGCGTCATATTAGATATCTAAATTGTACAGGGGGGGGAAAAAATTGAAAAATATGGTAACACTCGTGTCAATTGCGATCTTTTTCTCGAATACAATTTTTTGAATTTTGAATTTTGAATTTTGAATTTTGAATTTTTCTTTGCAAATAATATGAAGAAAAGATCTTATAAACAAGATAATCTTTCTATACTGTACATTGTAGATAGCGCCTTCTATTTTATTTAACAAAAGATATAGTTAATTAAACAATGAGAATTGTCCAGATAACTAAGCAGTGCTATTACTAATACTCTTTTATTTGTTTAATTTTAAAGTGATGCATAACAGGTATACGTTAATAGGTATTATATATATATATATATATATATATAGATATTCTGTACTCAATAAAATAATTATTATCATAACAATACCATTTATATATTTATTATTTCGTATATAATACGTGAACATGAAGGGTAGAGCAGGGTTCGGCAACCATAGGCACGCGTGTCAGAGTTGGCACGCGAAGTGGTTGTCCAAGGCACGCCAAGTGATTCCCCAGAATTGCAATTTCAAAAATTTTTTAAATTATAAAATTATATTAAATTATTATATTGAATATTATTATATATTATATATTGTATATTATTATATACTTATGTCCTTTTATATATCCTTTTAATTTAAAAAAAATAGCGATAACCATATCATTTTATTTGATTTATTTGAGTATTGAGATGGCAATGTAAAAGTGTCTGTGTGTATTTTTGGTTAAAATACAAGTCAAAAGCGCTTTGATTTGTTTGTTGGGATTGAAATAGAGCGGACCGTTCTACGAAATATGCATATGAAAATTATAGTTGGCACGCAGGACCGTAAAAATGTTGGCATTAATTGTAAACTGACACACTGCGTTCAAAAGGTTGCCGACCCCTGAGGTAGAGTATATTGAAAAAATTTATTATTTTCAGTTGATCACATGGCTTTAAATCTTCCACCAATCCAAAACTTCACCATTTAACTTTCGACAGAGACAAACATGTCATATGTAGCCAGTAAGGACCCCAACGAACTTTCCTTCACAACTGCACATTGCATGGAAGCTCTCGCTGTCATCGATTCGAATCCGGTAGATGGAAAAATGTACGGTTTGTACATGTACATAGAAGTTTCTCAGGGGATCATTCTGAGTTCTATCCCATATATATATATATATATATATATATATATATATATATATATATATATATATATATATATATATATATTATGGGATAGAACTCAGAATGATCCCTGAGAAACTTCTATGTACATGTACAAACCGTACATGGAACAAGGAACTCTTCTAGGAAAATTAAATCCACTATAGACCGAATAAGTAATGGTAAATGACAAACACTATAGGTTTTACTTTTCATGATGTTAACCCGACGTGGACAACGGGTCACTAAAGAGGCCCCAAAATACAGCTTCCCTCACCAGCTATCTGCTAAGCAGATAGGATCCAGCTTTGGGACAGGATCTAGGGTTTAAAGCAGCCTAGCCCTACTATATTTAGAACCTCACTATACGCGAGAAACTGGTTGCATTCGAGTCGGATTGAATACATCAAAGAAAAAGGGGTAACTATTGTATTTTTAGCCAAAAAACCAAAACTTAAACCTCATCTGGGAAATTGAGGGTCCACTTTTCAAGGCAATTAGCACATCTGTTTTTAGAGTTAAATAAAGAAATTCTAATATAAAAATTAAATTTCAGGAAATTCAGTTGTTAAAATTGATATACCTATACTTTTTAATGTTTTTTCGCGCTGCATTGGGCTTTCTACGTACTACCAGTAACAAGAGTACTTGATAATTATATTTAATGTCAGATGTACTCTCGGGCATTTGATGTACGTTCGGAGCTTGGGTACTTCCCGAGTACGTTTCAAATACTTTATAATTCGAAAGTATATTTAATGTCAAATATACGCTGAAGCGTACACTTTTTACAGAGTAAGATAGGCTCATTTGTATTAGTATAGAACATGTTGCTTTGACAATAGATTACGTTGATTAACAAAGTTACCTTTCTTTATTTCAAGATAGCAGTGTCGTTAATGTTAAGTTTAGTCAAAGTAAGCTTATCAGGTTAAATAGTTAGATTTGTTACGAGAAAATTAATTACACAGACATCTTGTACAGCCTACATTATGCCAAATAACAACCATCCTTGAAAATACTGAAACATTCCTGATTTTACAGCAATGATTTTAAGGTCTCCAAAATTTCTTGTTAAAATAGATTCTGTTAAATTCTATTTGGTTGATATTATAGAATGTATTATTGAATTTAGGTACAAGTTTCTCATTCCAAAGTATTTCAGTCGTTTAGAGACAAAAATATGGAAGGATTCTTACTATTTATTTATATTCATAGTTTGGTAATGGGAACTG
Organism: Bathynomus jamesi; assembly: GCA_023014485.1. NCBI lineage: Eukaryota > Metazoa > Arthropoda > Malacostraca > Isopoda > Cirolanidae > Bathynomus > Bathynomus jamesi. The sequence continues at coordinate 132,392 of JAJOZX010003073.1, forward strand.
ACAGAACCTGAAAATAGATTTATGCATATTACATGCAAATATCTGCTGCATGGTTGAAAACCCGTAGAAATCTTTATATATATATATAATATATATATATATATATATATATATATATATACAGGGTGTCCCATAAGTCCGGCATCATAGGAAAAATAATAAAAAAAGGCAAAACAAAAGCTTTTATTTACAGAACGTGCTCAATATGCCCACCATTGTTTTCAATACGTACACAAATTCAGACGTGATACCCAGTCAGCAAGCACACGGTGAATGATGTCAGGAGTAATGGTGTTACATGCCCCAATAATGCGCTGCCGCAAATGTTCAACACTCCTAATTTTCTCTGCGTATACCAGCGCTTTCAAATGGCCCCAGAGATAAAAATCTAGTGGCGTGAGATCCGGGCTTCTAGCTGGCCATTCCACAGGCCCTCGACGTCCTATCCAATGACCAGGGAATTGTTGGTACAGGTATTCCCTTACTTGGGTGCTGTAATGTGCAGAAGCGCCGTCTTGCTGGAACCATGTTGGGAAATTTCCTTCTTCGTTCAAGACACTGGGAAATGCTTCTTCCTTGAGCATACGTAGGTAGGTGCCTCCAGTGACATGTTCATCGAAAAAGAGGGGGGCCTATGATACGATCCTTCCAAATGCTACACCATACCATCACCCGAGATGCACCTTGTTCCTTCGAAGAGGTATACCAGTGAGGGTTGTTTTGAGACCAGTAGCGGGTGTTCTGTCGATTTACCTCACCATTTCCCTAAAAAACAGCCTCGTCACTGAACAAAATGGTGGACGGGAAATTATGGTTTGTAGAAATAGAAAAATATGAATTTCTCCTATGATGCCGGACTTATGGGACACCCTGTATATATATATATATATATATATATATATATATATATATATATATATATATATATAAGCAAACAACCACAGGGAAAAGGAAACACAAAGTCCGAGCACTCGGACTTTGTGTTTCCTTTTCCCTGTGGTTGTTTGCTTATTAATAAGATCACGTGTTATTTTGTGATTTTAGTGCATATATATATATATATATATATATAATATATATATGGTGGTGTGTGTGTGTGTGTGTGTGTGTTGTGTGTGTGTAGATAGATAGAATTTTTAAACGTTAATACTTTTTTGGGGCAATATTTTTAGTTAAAACACGTCACCGATAGTTTCTCTTTGTATGGGATTCCAAAATTTATGATAATTCTGAAGTCACATATAATGTCTTATAAAATAAAACTAAAAATTAGATTTAAACTGAAACTTACGCACTTACACACGTTTAAAATGTAGTTAAACTGAAGTTAAAATGTAGTTACACACTCACACATATCATAGGTCTCGTTAAAATGTAGTTAAATTGAAACTTACACACTTACACACGTTTATATAGGTTTCGTTTCGACACAGATATCAATTTAACCATTAAATCCTTCATATTAAAAGTATATTTAATCCTTTAATGCCGGAGTTTTTTGTAGGGTTAAGACAGGGGTTTCCAACATTTTCTGTAGAGTTACCCAAAACCCGGTTCTAATGCAGCTCCATTACCCTAATCATTAGATATTATTTTTTATAACTTCAGCATTATCACAATATAATTTTTATATAACTTCTGGATCGCGTGTCATTTCCCCACAAAATAATTGTCATTACCCCAGTAGGGTAATTTACCCCTATGTTGGGAACCACTGGGTTAAGTTAGGAATGCGGTGTATTTGAAACGTTACCAATTTATACCTGTCGTCGTTAAATGGTTAAATTGACATTTTTCGCGACTGGTCTTTTCTACCAGGGATAATTTAAATCGAAACAAGAAGAAAATCATAAATGGCTGACAGTACAAGTATACCTGTAGGAAAGAAGAGAAGTAGAGTGCACCAAGACTCGTACTTAACTATTTTTTATATTTTATTTTTCATGAATGTTTGCGAATTTTTAAAAACATTTGAAAGTGTTTCCAATAGTTATGGAAAACGTGATCTGTCTGAAAAAGGGAAGTGCTGATCGTGAAATAGATGTCTTCGATCCCTTTGAAAGTCTTACGAAATTCGATTGAAAGAGCGAGTCTTGTAGACATAGCGGAGTAATAATAATAATAATAATAATAATAATAAATCAAAGTGAAATTAACTCAAACCTAATTTTACAAATGCAATTAGTTTGCAGGTCTCCTGCTAAATATAAGTAATTTTCAGTGTTGTAGTTTGTTATAATCTAGGTTAAAAATTACAGTTCGCTTCATTATTTACAGTTAAATTATTCATCAAAATTAAAGAGCAAATATTGATTCATGTTGAACTGCTAATGTAAACACAGAAATTACAGCCGGACTCAATAATCACTGACTCGTGTAGTGATTATTTTAACTAGTATGACTAATATACCACATTTATCACCAAATAACTGAGTTTATAAAACGAATTACCAATTTTTTTTACTAATTTTTATTAAAAAATAAAATAAAAGACCTAAATTTTTCATAAAAATTTTTAATTTTTATTATTTTTTTTTGCAAGAATATTGACATGAAAGTTCTTTTAGTAATTTTTTTTTTTTTTACATTTTAGAAGCAGATACAATTTT
>JAJOZX010003073.1:137500-345000 GCA_023014485.1 Bathynomus jamesi
AAATTATATATATATATATATATATATATATATATATATATATATATAAGGAGCGCATTACCACACGACGTTGGGGCGAGTGTGCCCCAAGGGTCACCTAAACCAGAGCAATTACATATTAAGAGCCAACTCAACTTCACCCGATACCTTCGACCGAGAGCGAACCAGCGGCCACACCGCTCGGAGTCCGTCACTGTAACCACTGAGCCACCGGGCGCCCTGTGTACACACACACATATATATATATATATGTGTATATATACATATATATATATATATATATATACACCTCGGTGGTGTAGTGGTTAGCGTCGCTGACTACAAATCCATCGGCCCCGGGATCGAGACCTGATGACGGCAGGGGGAGTGCAGCAAAACTCAGCTGTTCATCCTTCCACACAATAAAGAAATTGGTTGGTAGATAGATGGATACCCTGGGTAGTAGGGTGGTCCAAGAAATAAATTTTTATTTTTGCACTTCCTCAAGGCTGCCCTTGTTTGAAATCATAAAAGGATAATTGCTACAGAAAATGAGCTCATTCCGACTGTATTTAGAGGTCGCTACAAAATGAATAATTTTCTCTTAAATGAAGAAAATAACGAAATTTGACAAAAGAACATGCAAATGGCTTTTAATTCTGTAAAGACGCTTTAGAGGGGGTAGGAAACGATCGTTGATGGGTCTCAACAATGCGGAGAAGCATAGGCGTATGAGGCAAAGGGTCTGGGGGGCGGCAGCCCCCCAGGACTAGGGAATTGAGCATTTTCAGGGCAGATTTTTCCTGATATTCCTTTGTTTTTTTTTTACTTCTTGAGGTGAATTAATTACTTGCTACTATATTGTAGTTAATAATTAAAACGTAAGTTGAGGACTTACTGAATTCTATATCAACTGCAATGCCGTAGTTTTGCTTGTCATTTAGAAATGTTGTAGCAAAATTTTATCTTATTTTTGTAAATTGTAATGTTTTTTATATAAAAAAGCTTTAATATATGTTATTCATACTCTAACCTTTGTGTTATTTTATGCTACACTTAGTACTTATGCGGAAATCAAGGCATCCTGAAAATTTTTAGGGCAAAATTTTTACCCCCCCCCCAAGTAAAGTGCCATCCCATACGCCTGTGCGGAGAAGGAATTGTTTTTGCTGCTCTTTTTAGTAAGCGTTGTATTGTACCGTTGAATAAGAACAATCGCTCTCTCTGCAGCGTCATTGATAACCTTCATCTTCAATGCTCTTTCTTTCAACAACTCGTAGTTGTCGTTACTTGGCCAATCACTTGGTGGTTTCGAAAGAAACTCTTGAGCAATCTTCTTTCCGTTCTTGTCCAGTACATCGAAGAGTTGAGCCGTCTTCTCGCTGACGTAAGTTTCCAATAGGTTTGCTGTTCTGAACAGCTTTGAATCGAGGCACTTCAGACTTTTCGCTTTTGCAGGATGAGATAATTTTTGAATCATATTTTCTTTTACTTTGTTGTTCAACCCATCGTCAAAAAGTGACAGTCCAATCAGCTCTTCCAAGAAGTACCAGAGATGTCTCTTAAATGCCTTGAGTGCAATTTCAGCCAAAACCCTGTTTGGATAAGTCTCCATAACTGTTAGAAAAGCTAGGTCGTTTCTTGGGGCCCTCACTGCCAAGGGTGCTTCATGACAATATTTACTATAAACAAGTGCCACAAAGAGACAAAAATCTTTCAGACCCTTTTTTTCATGAGCAGTAAGTTTCATTTGCTCCTGGAAGAGAAAAATCTTCAAAGCATAGATAGCTTTTGCCATCTAGCGAGCCTGATGAAGAGCTCCTGGAGCTCTGATGTACTTCTTAGGCAAACTTCCTCCCAGGAAAATTAGAGAAAGATGGAAGAATTCACTGTAGTCATCTCTTGAGAAGCTGCTGTTTTGAAGAGCGTCGGAGAAGTACTGTATCATCTCTTGACAAAGTTCCCACAAGTTTCCTTCAAAAAGTTCCATTCCTGCTGATATAAAGTTTTCTTTATTGATAACTGGCCATTGTGCCATGAATCGCTTAAACAATGAGACTTGTGGTCCTTTCGAAGGTTCAAGAATACTAGAAAATACGTTAGCCAAAACGACTTCATACACATGATGGCGACATGCTATCCACGTCAAAGAGCGACCTACAGCTCTCTCTATTAGGGTACAAGCTCCAGACATCAGCCCAGTGGTTGATGCTGTTGTATCAAATACAAGCCCCTGCAACTGGTTTCTCAAGCCCCACTCATCCAACATCCTGAGGCAGACATCAGCTTGTGCTTGTCCTGTTCCGTGAGGGATGAGTGGGACATCAAGTAATTTATCTTCTCCTTATCCTGAAATAACGATTGCAATGCGGTCCACATTTTCATGTCCCCCTGTTATATCAGGAAGCATTTTACCATCCCAGTGAAGCAGAAGCGGAGTGTCAGGAGAAAAACTTGATTTTTCAGCAGTTGCGATAGTTTCACGAGCTTTAATTCGAGATCGACGAATTGTACTTCGAAAAAATGACATTAAGCCCAGATCATGGCCAAGAGACTTAGCTGATGCTGCAATAACAAAGGCTGCATTGCGATCGCTTAGATTAACACGGTCGAGTGCCTGGGCTACCTCAGCTGAGATGGCCGTTTTCCTGCATTTGGAAGGAGGGTTCGATGATGATGTAGATGGACGACACGATGCATCAGAATCCGTGGACGAGGAGGAAGAATCCACATCAGTCATCACTTTGTCAGATACCATAAGTTGATATTTCTTTTGTTTTTCATTTGTCGCGTCTCTTTTTTCTATTATATTCAGATTCTTCTCGTTGTCTATTCCGACCCTCCTTTTTAGCCAAGGCTCTATCAATGCCACCAAAACTGGCGCAGGAACGATCTTCTCTCTGCTTGATAAGGAATTCTTTGTCCTCTTCGTTAGTCATTATTTTTAAGGCATCTGCTCTGGCGACATCGAAAATGTCATCAAGATCAGCATTGAATACTGCCACATTCATTTGTATGCTTTCTGAGGATGACTTCCTATTTTTCTTTAGAGCGCAATATTGTTTGAATAGTTATCTCAGTTTCCTCTCAGCATTGTCCGATCTTTGAGTTGGAATCCTTACTTTATCCCATATATAAAGAACAGCAGAGACAGTCTCTTTCAAACTTGCAGTGACTGTTCGTTTTTCCTCGATGTGGTGAAATAAAAACTTACTTAACACTTCACGCTTTGAAGGTAATCGTGAGGGTAGATCTTTTGTAGGTTTCCCAATGAGCCAGGTACTGGCAGAACTTCGGGTCGGCCATTTGCCGTCTACCATGGCGATGAGTGACTGTAACAAAGAGAAAACAAATCAATATTTTAATAATTTACATTTATAACTATGTAATAAATAACTTATAATTTATCAGTCTCTTTCCTACAATGAGGTATGTAAATAAAAAGAAAAGAACCTCATCTAAAATCGGATATTTTAAACGCGGATCCGTTCATTCATATGTATACTTATTGTATAATGTACATAATAAGATATATTATATATGGATATGCTACATATATTTTATTCATATATAATTATATGCAAAGAATATTTAATATATACCCTAATTTATAGTTTATATACATTTTAGTATATATACATGTACCAGCTTTGGAGCTCCTAAATATTGTAAAATAATTCATAATATGAATAGTCAACATATATATATATATATATATATATATATATATATATATAATGAGATTTTTACTTACCAAAAATATACGAAGTTTATTTCTGCTTTATCACGAAATCAGTGTTTCACCCACATCATACAGCTGCCTACTACACACTGCATTAAGAGGCCCCACATTTCCAGCCTTTGCTTGTCAAAAACTGTAAACTCAGGGTGAATCAAGTCACTGCTTGATTCAAGCTCACTCAACCCAAGACGAATTAATATGTGGGTTTTGTACATGTATAATTTTGTATATTGTGTATCCCTTGCAGCTATCTCTCGTAACCTAGATTAATAAAACTGTGTGTGTGTATATATATATATATAATATATATATATATATATTATATATATATATATACAGGGTGTTTCATAACATGGGGGACGCACTTTCAGGATGGATTCAGGACCTGAAAACAATGAAAAAAGTTTATATAAACATATGCCCGAAATTGCTTTGTTTCCGAGTCACAGCCCGTTATGTGTTCCAGCAAGTATCCGCCTTACCTTTAAAGAAAGTGCTCAAAATGACCGCCTTGCGCTTGAATACACGCCTGAAAACACCTCGTCATAGACTGCCTGACGCGTTCATACATTCCAGGTATTGCTCTGATTTTCTGGCATCTTTGTTCTATACGTTGACGAAGCATTTCAACGTTGTCAATGGGTGTGTCACGTAAACTATGGATTTCAGATAACTCCACAAGTAAAAATCGAGTGGATTCAGGTCCGGGGAGCGAGCAGGCCACGCAATGTGTCCTCCACGGCCTATTCATTTATCAGGGAAATGGTCATCCAAATAGTCTCTGGCTACTCGACTAAGATGAGGCAGAACGCCGTCATGCATAATTCACATACAACGTCGGACACCAAGAGGAACTTTATCTATTAAATCGCTTAAATCATTCCTTAAAAAATTGGAATAGGATTCTCCTGTTAATCTTCCAGGCAAAGCAAAAGGACCGATTAAGTTGTCGGCAATAAGTCCTATCCATATATTGATGCTAAATTGTTGTTGGTGCCTTGACTGGATGATGGCATGCGGATTCTTTTCGGTCCAGTGATGAGTGTTGTGAAAATTGATCACGCCATTTCTTGTAAAGGCAGCCTCATCAGAAAACAGCACGGATGATAGAAAAAGAGGATCGCGTGCACACTGTTGAAAGAACCAAGTACAAAACGCCTCTCGTGGTGGGAAGTCACTTCATTAAGGCCTTGTACTCTCTGAATGTGATATGGGTAAAGCTGTTGTTCCCGTAAAATTCTCCACACGTTTGTGTATCTTACACCCTCTGCTACTGCTATCCTCCGGGTGCTGACACCAGGATGTTCCTCCACGCGATTCAGGACCCGCTCCTCCAACTCAACAGTTCTGGCGCTGATTGGTCTACCACCATCTGAAACTCGCTTGGTGAATGATCCTGTACACCAAGACGCTCGTCTATTCTCTGAAAGGTCTTCTTATCTGGCAGACGGTGATTCAGAAACCATTCCGCATACAGAGGTCTTGCTGCGGCCGTATTACACTCGGCAAGTCCATGCATGAGATGCATGTCTGCCATTTCTCTGTTTGAATAAGCCTCCATTCTCACTTGAAATGCACACTATCACTGAATAGCACAAAAACTTTTAAAGTTTTTTTTCACTGAACTGCACTTATTCACGGTAAGAAGTTACGAATACGAACAGTGAAACACCGCGATGCACCTCTGTCTGACTGATGGCTCTACACTCAACGATATTGAAACATGTCATAGAGTGTACGAAACATTACAGTCAGCAAGGCCATACATGAAATAAGTCTCGTACACACTCACAAACATTGTCGGCAAGCAGTGTTTGCAAATAGTTTGCGGAAAGAATTGCTGGAACACAAAACGGGCTGTAACTCGGGAACAAAGCGATTTTGGACATATGTTTATATGAACTTTTTTCATTGTTTTCAGGTCCTGAATTCATCCTGAAAGTGCGTCCCACATGTTATGAAACACCCTGTGTGTGTATATATATATATATATATATATATATATATACATTACACACACATACTCGCACATATGCACACATACACAAGGAATTACTCAAACCAATATAATTCTAGTATGAAAAATGTTCAATTTGTAGCGACCTCTAAATCAGCTCCAATTTGCTCAAACTTTTGTATGAGTGTTACTATTGCATAGTGTAACAAGAGCAGCCTTGAGGAGATTGACAGTTTAAAGTTTGAAGTTTTACCACACGACCTTGGACCACCCTACTGGGTAGCCTAGTGGTTAAGACGCTGTGCTGCTGGTGGGGCATGGTTCGGATTCCACGTTAAACTGTAGGTCTAAAGTGGAGTGACAAGCTTGACCTTCGTCAGAATGAACAATTCGGGAGAAAGCAAATCCAAGGTTAACGAAGGTTGACAAAAGTAAATAGACACTACGATGATCATCCTCAAGAACAAATGGCAAAGCCAAAGCTCATAGAACGTGTGTCAGCTTTACGTAATGTAAAGGGGAAAGCAACGCGATTCTAAATATATTGATTCAATAAATCTGTTATTATTTACTGATTATATTATAAATACATATTTTTAAATACATTTTCAAATACATTTGCGAAAAATCATGTTTTTTTATTATTTTTGGGAGTATTTTAGTCTCATATTTTTGGTAAATTGAGAATTTAATTATTTTTCCTGTAACTGTTCCAGACTGTACTGTTATGTTTATTATGATTTATGTAGTCCCTTCTTGCTGTTGCCTCTCTTTGGCTTGCCTTTGTTGCGGATAGGAAGCCTCAAACTACTATAACAATAATAAACACTGAAAATGGAATGTATGTTGGACGTATTTAGATTGTATGTATTTAAATACATTTTAAGGTATTCATGCCCATCTCTGACACACACACACACACACATATATATATATATATATATATATATATATATATATATATATATATATATATATAATATATATATATGTTATACATGTTATAATTTGATTTATCATCGAAGTAAAGCCGCGCCCTGGTGACACAATTATTTTTCTATAATTTCATTCATTCAATAAGTCACACGCTAGTATATGACTAATTTCCTCCCAACGGAACTGAAGCTGAACTCTTCGCTCAAACTTTCGCTTACATTTCAACTCTGGATGATTCCGGTGATGTTCCTCCATCTCCTCCCCCCTCTGACTTTGTTATGTCGGAAATTAGAATCTTTTCTAAAGATTTTTTTTTTTGCCCTATCTGGGCTCAACTCTGTGCCCAACTCTGTGCTTCTGTGCTTGCCTAGGCAAACTCTTTCGTCTTTGTCTCTCATCTAGTACTTTTCCTTCCCGCTGGAAGTTCGCTTTCATTCACCATGTCCCAAAGAGGGGTGTCCGCTCTCAACCCTCCAACTATTGTCCAATTGCTTTGATTTCTTGCCTTTCCAAAGTTTTTGAATCTATCCTTAATAGGAAGATTCTTAAACACTTTTCTTCCCACAATCTTCTTTGAGATCGTCAGTATGGATTCCTCAAGGAATAGATATATCGAGCTTAGACGTTAGGTTAAAAGATCTGTTAGGAATGCTAAGCGTAATTTTGAGATACTCGTAGCTGCGGATAGTAAACATAATCCGAAAAAGTTTTTTGACTACGTCAATAATCGTAAGCCGATAAAAGATAACATAGGCTCCTAGGGCTAGTGGACGCTAACGGCGCTTTGGCTTCCGACGCTCAGGCGATGGCGGGTATTTTTAAAAACTTTTTTGCGTCAGTTTTTACCGTAGAAGACGTAAATAATGTCCCTGACGTGGACGATATCGTTCCATTTAGTAGCGAGACTATTTTGAATCAAATAATTGTTTACGAGGGTGAGATTGCGCATTATATCGATAAGCTAAAAGTTAGCAAGTCTCCAGGCCCTAACGCGCTTTATCCTAGACATTTGAAAGATTTGAAAGACGTTATCGTAGGCCCATTAACAAAAATTTTTAATAAGTCATTGGAAGCGGGGATTATTCCTGAAGACTTCAAATTAGCTAACGTTACGCCAATTTTTAAAAAAGGCGACCGCACAGTAGCTAGCAATTATAGGACTATTAGCTTAACGTCAATTGTCAGAAAAATTTTGGAATCCGTAGTTAGGGATCGTATCGTCGATTACTTAGAAAGTCGCGATTTGATTAATAGTAGTCAGCATGGGTTTCGACGCCATAAATCTTGTTTAACTAAGTTGTTAGAGTTTTATAACGAAATAGTGCGCGAATACGATAGGCTGACGTTATTTATTTCGACTTTAAAAAAGCGTTCGATACAGTTCCGCATAGAAGATTAATTGCGAAGGTTAAAGCGCACGGTATACGCGGTCAGGTAGCTAACTGGTTAGAGGAATGGCTTCGTGCCAGGAAACAGAGGGTCGTTGTTAATGGTAGTGAATCGGGGTGGTTGGATGTAGGTAGCGGTGTCCCTTAGGGTTCAGTGTTAGGCCTGTTGCTATTCGTAATCTACATTAACGACATTGATGTAGGCTTGACCAGTAACGTGTCAAAATTCGCGGACGATACTAAAATAGGTGGTAAAGTTCTTAACATGGACGATAAAAATAGGCTGCAAGACGATGTAAATAGAATTATGGAGTGGACGGATAAGTGGCAGATGCAATTTAACGTAGACAAATGTAAAGTTTTGCATATAGGTTCTCGTAACAATAATTACACGTACACGATGGATGATAGACAGTTAGCGAGCGTTATCGAGGAAGTAGATTTAGGCGTACGCGTATCTAAGGATTTAAACGTTAGGAACAAGTGCCTGAAGTCTTGCTCAAAAGCTAATAGGATGTTAGGCTTCATAGCGCGTAATTTCGAATTTAAATCGAAGAATATTATATTGCCCCTTTACAAGTCCTAGTCAGGCCTCACTTAGAATATGCTGTTCAGTTTTGGTGCCCACATTTGCGCGAGGATATTGATAGGTTGGAAAGGGTTCAGCACGCGCCACAAAACTAATTCCGTCACTATGCAACAATTCTTACGAAGATAGAATTAAAGAATTAGACTTGCATTCACTCGAGAGTAGGAGATTAAGGGAGGTTGCTTATTGAAGTTTACAAAATCATTAATAAAATGGATAACGTAAATTTTGACAAATTGTTCATTTTTGATAATAGCAAAACTCGTAAAAACGGATTTAAATTACGTGGTAGGCGTTTCATTACTAACATCGCGAAAAACTTTTTTACGTTTAAAGGAATTGATAAATGGAATAATCTTCCCGCGTCCGTCGTGAACTCTACCAGCGTTAATATGTTTAAAAACCGTTTAGATAGGCATTTTAAAAATATTAACGTCGTTTAAAATAATACAAATTCGCAACAAGAGCTCTCGGGGTGACAGTTGAGGTTTGAGTCTGTTGACGATTGGTGATGGTGAGTCTTTCTCTCTCTTTTTCTGAATGAATGTTAACCCACGAATGATAGGTTTTGCTACTTACTTAACCCCTTATTCTCTTCTGTTAACCCCCTATTCTCTTCTTTCTCTCGGGCGGGCTAACATTAAAGTGGGTCTTAGGGTCTTTGCTAGCCTTAGCTTCTGTAGATCTGTAGATCCTACTTTCGGGATTTGGTGAAACTTTTGCTTTTGCGCTAGACATATCGAAAGCTTTCGATAGAGTCTGGCACAAATCTTTAATTTCCAAACTGCCCTCCTTCGGTTTCTATCCTTCTAGCTGTGCCTTCATCTCTAATTTCCTTTCAGGCTGATCTATAGCTGCAGTTGTAGAGGGCCACTGTTCTTCTCCTAAAGCTATTAACAGTGGTGTTCTTCAGGGTTTTGGCCTGTCACCCACTGTTTTCTTCTTATTTATTAATGATCTTTTAATTCGCACTTCCTCTCCTATTCACTCCTATGCCGATGATTCCACTCTTTACTTTTCCACCTGCTTCCCAAAGCGTCCCTCACAGCAGTCGCTTCATGATTCGCGTAAGACGGCTATGGGACACCTGACCTCTGATCTTTCTGCTATATCTGATTGTGGCAGAGAAAACCTTGTGGCTTTCAATGCCTCAAAAACTCAGTTCCTCCATCTGTCTACTCGTCACAATCTTCCACACGACTATCCCCTTACCTTTAACAACACACAACTCAATCCTTCCTCTTCTCTTAATATTCTTGGCGTTTCCTTTTCTCGTGATCTTTCCTGAAAAGATGACATATACTCTCTTTCTAAAACAGTTTCTCAGAGGTTAGGTGTACTGTACCACCTCCGCGGTTTCTTCACCCCGACTCGCTGTCTCTGTACAGGGGTCTTGTTCGCCCCTGTATGGAGTATGCTTCTCGTGTGTTGGGTAGTTCAACCCACACAGCCGTACTTGACCGGGTGGAATCAAAGGCTTTTCGAATCAAAGGCTTTACTCTCTTACTGATTGTCTTCAATCTCTCTCTCTTCGCCGCAATTTTGCCTCCTTCTCTCTTTACTATTGTTATCATAACGGACATTGCTCTTCTGAAGTCTCTAACTGCATGCCTCCTCCTTTAAGGAGAGCACGCAGTACCAGACTTTCTACACTTTCTCATTGCTTTTCTGTGCAGCTATCTAATGCAAGGGTTAATCGGTATTTTCAGTCTTTCATCTACTCAACCGTTCAACTTTGGAACAATCTTCCTCAATCCATCTTTCCTCCTGTATATGACCTCCACTCTTTCAAACGCAGTGTCTAGGCATCTTGAAACCCCGGACTTTGATTTTGGCTCTCTTCTTCTTGTGTGGGAGAGACGCTTTTGCGGGCATTTGCCCTTGGCCCCTCCTTCCTGCATATATATATATATATATATATATTATATATTATATATATATATCAAAGCTATTGACTTCTCCTTAGGTATATATATATATATATATATATATATATATTATATATATATATTATATATAGTTACGATAGAAGTGTTCTTCGGGAACCTTATCCTCAATAGGAATATAAAGACAAGAGATACGACTCAACATTTATCGGCCAAACGTTTCGGTCCACTCAGGGCCATCTTCAGTGACTACATGAAAGCATCTAAAGACAATCAAAAGTATAACTAAAGTAAATACAAATGTCGGAAAATTCACTATACAAAATAAAACCTAATATATTAAGCAAATAGTTAAAAAATAGTTTAAAAAAAATTATCTGGAATAGTAAGAGAATAAAACAATAAAAGTAAAACCCATTAAAAATAAAACAAAACCTAAAAAAAAATTTAAATTTAAAAATTTTAAATTTAAAAAAAAAATTAAACTTATTTTTTAAAAATTAAAAAAAACAATAAACCTGAATTGTAAGAGTTGCAAATAACAACTGGAGAGAAAAGAGGAAAGGAGAAAGAACCTAAGTTACTGCGTTGTACTGAAAAGGTGTTAGTTGGTTGATTAGGAAGCAAGTAATTTTATCGAGGAAAGGCTATCGTTTAGTTCTGGATTTAACTTCTTGATATAAAGTGACTAAAATTTTGAGATCAAAAGAATTAAAAGCAGACGACAGAATCGTAAAAGAGTCCTGAGGGCACGGGTGGTCATGGGTCTCCGAATGATACCGGATAGCAGAGGATTCAGGAGTGGAAAGAGGGCGAGAAGTTCGATAAGAAAAACCCAAAAGCTTCGAAATCCTAAGTTTTAACTGCAGGGCAGTCTGCCCTACATAGCGACTTTGGCAGGTCGCACATGTATATAAATAAATAACAAAGGATCTCAAAAGTACGGGGAGGTGATCTTTATGGCGAAAAAAAGATTGCAAAGAATTAGGATTGGAATTGATAATTATGAAGTCGCATTGAGGGAAGTGTCTGTCGAAAATAGAGTGGACATCTTTATTAAGTTGAAAAGTTAGTTGGTCTTAAAAAGGAAGCTTAAGATAAACCTTCTGTTTCGGAACCGAGGACTGAATTATTTTGGGCGAATATAAGTTATTTAAAAATTTTGAAATTAAAGTCTCAATAGTCGAGGTGCAATTCTTATCGAACTTCTCGCCCTCTTTCCACTCCTGAATCCTCTGCTATCCGGCATCATTCAGAGACCCTGACCACCCGTGCCCCGAGGACTCTTTTACGATTCTGTCGTCTGCTTTTAATTCTTTTGATCTCAAAATTTTAGAATCACTTTTTATCAAGAAGTTGAATCCAGAACTAAACGATAGCCTTTCCTCGATAAATTACTTGCTTCCTAATCGACCAACTAACACCTTTTCAGTACAACGCAGTAATTTAGGGTCTTTCTCGTTTCTTCTTTTCTCTCCAGTTGTTATTTGCAACTCTTACCATTCAGGTTTGTTCTTTTTTTTTAATTTAAAAAAAATACAATTTTTAAATTTTTTTTTAAATTTTAAAATTTTAAATTTTAATTTTTTTATATATTTTTTTTTATTTTTAATGGGTTTTACTTTTATTGTTTTATTCTCTTACTATTTCAGATAATTTTTTTTAAGCTTTTTTTTAACTATTTGCTTAATGTATTAGGTTTTATTTTGTATAGTGAATTTTCCGACATTTGTATTTACTTTAGTTATACTTTTGATTGTCTTTAGATGCCTTCATGTAGTCACTGAAGATGGCCCCTGAGTGGACCGAAACGTTTGGCCGATAAATGTTGAGAGTCGTATCTCTTGTCTTTATATTCCTATTATATATTATATATATATATATATATATATATATATATATATATATTAGACGTTATGCATTCCTGTTTAAGCCAACAACTTGACCTTCGTATGAAGAGAGACCAACTCACGGAACTGCTACGAGGTTACGAGGTGTATATATATATATACACACATACATATATAAAGAATTCGCTAATCTGACTTAATGCGGTGGTCGTAGGGTCAAAATAACGGAGAAGTCGGAATAGTGAAGGCTCCCCCTTAAGCTATCATGAGTGTATTAGTTTATTACGAAAATCCTATTGTTGTTTTCAAAAATTTGTATAAAGTTATTGATATTTTTATTCTGAACTATCTAATATTACTATTATAATAAAAAAACTTGTGAAATATGTATGAAATAAATATAAAATAAGTACAGTACATGTACTGAAAAATTATGTCTAACTCTTCTCCACCTTGAAGGATGCCAAAGTTTTCAACCATATCCAGATGGGTTGTATTAGTAACTGTTTCCTCTTCAAAGGAGAAAGGACCTTGAACCCAAATCTAAAAATTACATAATCATCTAAAGTCTTTCATAATCTCTCATGGCGATAGTGGGCGGCGTTTAGTCACCTGATATTTAGCTGTGAATACAGCATATTAACACTTTCATGCCTGAATTATGGAATTTTTATTTTTATTTTTTTCCTGTTTAAGCCAAAATAACCTCTAATATTCAGATCGTAAGAATCAAAATTCAGATCGTAAGGCTCAAGATCGATTGTCAAGCTCATATTACCATAAAGCAACGGTCGGCGTTAAAGGGTTAAAGGAAATGGGAAATTCAAAATCTTATGGTATATTCAAATGATTATAATTGTTTCTATTGTGATTCGTTCTGTACCAAATGTTAGAAAATACAGTACACGATTTTAAAACACTAATTATGCACTAATTTAAAACATTCTTTTGTCAGTTACCATGATTTGGACTCATTTAAAAAATAAACAATGTAAATTCAAGTTACTGGTGTTAAATGGCGCTACGTTGGCGTTAGCATAGTCAGGATAAATATTTATGAATAAAAAAGTTATCCCTTAAGTGACTGTTTCGTAGATTTTCATAGAACCCTGTTAGGCATTCACTTTCGGAGTGTTGCTCACATATTCGATAGAAGAATGTGGATGTTCTGATCTTCAAACTCTACAGGTATGGCGATTTACCTTTCCGCTTGTATGAAATATTGCTTCATCAGTGAAAAGAATTTGAGTCAGAAAATTCCATAGTGTTAATCTAAGATTTACAATACGGAAGCAGCAAACTCCACACGCTTGGGCGATCGTCAGATTTAATTTCTTGCAGTTGGAGTTTATAAGCTTGTAGAGTGTAGACGAAGTTGTTTATGCAGAACTTTGTGGACTGTTGATTTAGGAATGGTAAGTTTGAGGCTACACTGTGGAATCGACTCGTTTGGGCTACGGGAAAGCCACTGTTTTATATACATTCTATATACATTTAACTGCAATGACCACGCAGTATATCAATGTATAGAAACGACGTAAGTATAGAGGAGTGTTCTGCACACGAGGAAGAGAAATAACGAACAAATGAAAAATGAGGTGACCGCCCGGGAATCGAACCCAGGACCTTCCGATTGCCGGTCAGACATGCTACCACTACACTACGGGCCTCGATCAGTCAGAAGTCGCAATTCTCGTACATAGGGCAGAAACCAATGCCTTGAGAGGGCACCCTCGCAAATCGTGAATATGTACATTTAACTGCAATGTTCGTTATTTCTCTTCCTCGTGTGCAGAACACTCCTCTATACTTACGTCGTTTCTATACATTGATATACTGCGTGGTCATTGCAGTTAAATGTACATATTCACGATTTGCGAGGGTGCCCTCTCAAGGCATTGGTTTCTGCCCTATGTAGGAGAATTGCGACTTCTGACTGATCGAGGCCCGTAGTGTAGTGGTAGCATGTCTGACCGGCAATCGGAAGGTCCTGGGTTCGATTCCCGGGCGGTCACCTCATTTTTCATTTGTTCGTTATTTCTCTTCCTCGTGTGCAGAACACTCCTCTATGCTTACGTCGTTTCTATTCATACATTCTATATCTTCATCTGACTTCACCTTCATCTGGTCTACTTGATGATTTCTTTTGCAAGGCACGACCGATCTCCTTAAACTATTTATACCACTTTATGACTGTTTTATCAGTTGGATGTGCCTTCTCATATACACACCGAAAGTTACGTTCAACAGTGACAGCTGACTTGAATTCAATTAACCACAACACGCATTGTGTCTTTCTCCATGACACATTTTCGCGAGTCAGAGTTCAGTTTGCGTGAGTTTTACTGTTGTACATACGACATATGAACCTCACTGATCTGGTGGGAAACGGTGTTGCGATATGGTCATGACATAGATCAAAAACGAGGTGTGGCAGTCGTTGAAGGATGCAGCCAGAGGGCATGGAGATTCATTACGAGGGGGTGAGGAGAAGGGAGATAGGAAACGGGTGCAACAATATTGTAGTTTTGTAAGATCATCCAAGATCATGCTCTTACAAATGCTTGCAATTGTTTTGCAATCTCACATTCGGTACGCATACTACTTGGATAAGTGTGTTCTTGGCTTCGCGACAATTTTCAGGATAAACACAGACTTAATAGCGACACAAACATGCGTGTAACGACATTAGCGTCGTTGTGATATTTTCAGAATTAATATTGTTTTGGCGAATTCCATGAAATCATGGGAAAAGGGATAAGCTATCACCATCCACAATAAAATTATTAAAATGTCACGGTTTAATATGGTGGTCAAGGAAGTGTGTGTGTGTGTATGTCTATGTCTGTGTGTCTGTGTTCATTATTCATTATTTATTACTGTCATAATTTATTTATTATATATTATTTTCATAATTTATTTAGGATCTGGGTTATAAACCCATCATTTACTTAATTTTTTCATATAATACAACAACCCACAAGATCAGGTTTTTCTTATGTAGAATTTAAATCTGAATCTATTTTCTTCTATGGTATTTCTTGTGCAAATTGATATTAACGAAGATATAAGCAATTTTTTGGATCGATTAAAATCGATTGGAATAGTATGGTGGTAATTATTCGTTTTCCCTCTGCGGGTCGATTTTGATATGAGAATAGGTTTTTCTGGTGTATTTTGGTGTTTTATTCAGATCTAACCTCCGTTTCTCGTGCAAGTGAATTAGTGAATGTCCGGTTAGGTTAATTGAATGCCCGGTTAGGTCAACTGTACACCCTTGATGATTGGTTAGGTTCGTGATATTTTCGTTAGTTTTAATGAAAATATCACGACTTAACCCAACTAACGAAAATATCACGACAACCTAAGCAATCAAAGAGGGCGTACAGTTGACCTAACCGGGCATTCAATTAACCTAACCGGGCATTCAATAATTCATTTGCACGTGAAATGAAGGTCAGATTTGAATAAAACACACTAAAATACACCAGAAAAAAATCTATTCTCATATCAAAATCGACCCGCAGAGGTAAAACGAATAATAACAACCATACTATTTCAATTGATTTTAATCGATCCAAAAATTGCTTATATCTTCGTTAATATCAATTTGCACAAGAAATACCATAGAAGAAAATAGATTCAGATTTAAATCTACATAAGAAAAACCTGATCTTGTGGGTTGTATTATATGAAAAATGAAGTAAATCCTTTATTTATTATTTCATAATTTATTTATTTATTTAGGATCACCTGAAGATCAGGGCCCCCAGCCTTCTTTAGGTAGCCTTATAAGGCTAACTAACGAAAATATCACGACCTAACCTAACCAAGCGTTAGGTCAACTGTACGCCCTTGACGATTGGTTAGGTTAGGTCGTGATATTTTCGTTAGTTAGCCTTATAAAGCTAACTAAAGAAGGCTGGGGGCCCTAGTCTTCAGGTGATCCTTTATTTATTTTCATAAATTATTTGTGCCTAGAGTAATTCTAAATGCATAAGAACACACTGCATTAAAACACTGTAAATACTTGCCCTTTAACTGCACTTTTGTCAATCAGATACAATTACTTTAAGATTGAATAAGTGGAACCGATTGGAATGTAAATAATTTTCTTCGCTGCACGCAAAATGCAGTATTGTGTCACGTGTTCAGCGAGCCAATATGCATATTTTGAATCACTGAAGTAATAGGCTCGTGTTCCAGAATAATAAATTAATTTGTGTGTGTGTGTCAAAAAATGGTTATAATAAGAATCGTTTTGGAATTCCGCTCCTATTTTATGAGAATGCAAGCAGTAAAATAAATTATTAAAAAGCTGTAAAATTAATAGAATCTACTCTTGTGTACGTCGCGATGAATGAGAAAGTGAAAAATAGTCCTATAACATAATATAAATTTAAAAACCATTTCTATTATCTAAACTTCATTTCTGACGCACGCTATGCGTAGTAATTTGGGCTCCTTGCATCCCAAACCCCTTCAATTCTAAATCTGAAGCATTCTCTCCTTTGTGAGATATTTTTGCGGGCGTTCGCCCTGACCCCTCCTTCTACATAAAAAATGATGCGTTACATGAATAAAATCTAATTTCATAATGTCGACTTTCGATCTCATGCAATTATTTGGATTTCAGATTTCAAGCTACATTTCAGATTTTCAATGAAAATGATTAATCTAACCTAACCATACTAGCCTAATCTAACCAGATTTAGCGTAACCTAGCGTAGTCTAACCGGGAATAATGTAACGTATCCTAATATAACTTAACCTAACCTAACCTAATTTAAAATAACTTTTTATTATCGACATTCGTCAGCCAGACTCCTGACTGAGCGGACGCATTCCCCTGGCCTCTCTGATATTGTTTCTACTTTTGGATGTTGTCGATAAATTTACTTTTGGAAAGTTCTAAATTTTATATACTTGCGTTTATATTCACATTGTTATAGTTAAGCAACTGAATATTAGTGGTTTTTAGCGATTTACAAGTTTTCATAGCATGCCGGCTTAATTTAACTTAAACTTGTGACGGTTATAAACGTTAAATACTTTAACTTGCGCGATGCCGTCGCAGAAAGCGTCGTGTGCTAGGTGTGGGGTTAATCGGTGGAATAATGATTTTAAAGTTTACAACGGCGGTCTTATGGCGATTACCGAGAGATCAGTTTGTTTCTTTTGCGAGTTAAACGAAGAGATAGTTGATTTAAAATGTAGTGTAAGCGAGGTGACGGAAAGACTTGCAACACTTGATGAGGGCAGGGGTAGGCTTACAGTTGACGAAGGCCGAACCTATACTAACATTGAAGACGTTAGTAAGTTGGAGGGTGAGGTTAGGAACCTAGTTTCTAGTATAGGTAGCTTATCGGGAAGGTTAGACAGGGTTGAGGAAGCGGTTAAGGTTGGTCCGAGATTAGTAGATGGGGATGGATTTAGAGTAGCTAAGGGTGGAGCTAGGCCACGTACGTTAGGTGATAGGAATCCCCCCATTGTGATTTCGAACCTTTTCGCCCAGTCGGATAGGGATGTGAACGAGGGGGAAACGATTTTAATTGGGAACTCCTTAGTGCATCATATGGATAAGGAGTTCGTTGAACGGAATCCAACTAAGAGGAGGAGGTAAAGATTCGGTTTAACACCGGGAACCCAATTTTCACTTGAAAATAGGTTTTTCCGATGTATTTCACTGTTTCATGCAAATCTGACCTTCATTTCTTGCGCCTCTTGTGCAAATGTGAAATAAATAAATTATTTAATAGTTTCATCTTATTAATCTATCAGACAGTTTAAGCGGGATACTGTTAAAAGAAAGGAGTTTAATGGTTGGGGATATATATATATATATATAACCTAACCTAAACAAGCCTAACCAAACCTAACTTGGTTAAGTTTCGGTTTAGCCCCTGTCTACCAGGGGCCAGGGTTGACAGAATTAGAGACGAAGTAGATAGGATTGAGGTTACCTCCCGTCACTCGATGTTAGTGACGATGGTAGGGGGCAACGACTCGTATAGGCCCGATACGAGAGTGCCTGACCTTTTGACTCGTATACTTAAATATGTGTATCATTATGATGCCTTTGATGGTGTTTCTACTTCGAATAATATTTGCTTTTCTATTTCTGAAGATCCCTTTGGTTTTGTTTTTGATGTTACGTGATAATTCTTCTAAGTTTTCTTATAACACATTGGAACAATGTAAGAATGGATTTGTTTTTTCAGGAAAATATGAAGGTATAAGTAAAGATTTTAAACCTGTGCCTGTTATTGTATTTGCTAACCTTTTTCCTGACATTTCTCGTCTGTCTGCTGATCGTTGGAATATCTATATTGTTAATAATCCGTCTAAAGACTATAAGAATGAATTATTGGGTGAGAAAATACCGCCTAAGAAGAGGGGTAACTTCGAAGAGGACCTTCAAACGTCGTCATGTTCAGATGAAAAGAAGAAAGATAACGAGACCCAGGAGACAAAGCCAAGTTCTGAACGTCAAATCGACTAAGAATTTGCATTTTACTTTTACGGTTCCTGATGTCCGTACTATCAGTATTAATCCTAGTGAGTTATTAACTCAAGGTGTGATGGATGTTTTAACTAACTTTAGATACTATAAAGTAAATGCTGTGAAATTTAACTTCTATCCTAATTCAAATTGTGCCGGTTCTACCTTTGTAACTAATTTGCAGAATCCAGATCATAATTCTCTTAGTACTGCTAATACTCCTTTTATAACTTTGTTTGAATCAAATCCAGATATGACTTATGCACGTCCTTCTGATTTAATTGCACGTCAAAATCATCGTAAGCATGGTCCTTTTAGACCTTTTTCATTGTATAGAAAGTTAACTCCTGTTATGAATGTTAATCTGGCTGGAAACGCTAATACTCAAACTGTTAAGATGAGACGTAACCCACGGATTTCTTCTGCTGATCAAGGTCAGACAGGGCTTTAGTTCTAGGTATTACCCCTAGGCACGGTTTAAATTTTAGGATTACGTCAAAAACAATATGTTTGAGCACTAAACTAGAAGAGATTTGTGCTCAGGAAAATGTACCATTCGTAAAGCTGTGGTCAGAATTTAGTGATCCTAGCCTTTTTATAAAAGATGGGGGTGCATTTCAATGAAATAGGGAATGCTAGGATAGGTAAGTTAATCGATGAGAAAGTTCGAAAACTGTATGGGTCGAAGCCCTCTTTAAACGCTGTGGGTCCGGGAAACACCGGCCCAAAGTGAAAAATAGTTTAAAACGCCCATCCGTGATAAAAAATAATTTAAACGTCTTTTATTGTAACGCGCGTAGTATTAGAAATAAATTGAACGAATTTAAGGCGATAATTTATTCTGGGAACTAGATGTAGTTGCTATAACCGAAACGTAGTTAAATACCGTGACTCAGGACTTGTTGGGGGAACTTGATATAGCGGGTTTTAAACTTTTTACTAATTATAGGTTACATAAGATTGGTGGCGGCGTTTTGTTGTATATTCATAATTAGCTTAGGGCTATCGAGGTTAAGATAGATTTTCCGACAGCAATTAATGCGATATGCGTTGAAGTTAGGGCGCGTAGTATTAGCTTTAATTTCGTTATTGTTTATAGACGTCCCATTCAACCCCTCGATACCGACACTAGATTTTACACACTTCTTGGTAAGTTTATTAATAATTGGGATAGTTTAGTTGTCGGAGACTTTAACTACCCTAACGTTAATTACGAGACTTCCTGGTAATGATGAAGGTTTGAGACTGATTGAGTTCATGGAAGATAATTTTCTACGACAGATGGTTACCGAACCAACGCGCGGTGACAATATTTTAGACGTGGTGATGACGAACGACGAAAATATAGTCGAAGGTTTGGAAGTAGGTGAGAGTTTGGGATGTAGTGATCACCAAATTATTAGGTTTAAGCTATTGATAGAAAACAGTAAGAATAGTAACGTAATAGAAGTCCCTGAGTTTCGTAGGGCTAATTTTGATAGTTTTGCGGATAGGATGAGAATAGTGGAGTGGAATAATTTACTTATGGGTAATGCCGCAAATTTTTATTGGGAGGCGTTTAAAGAAAGTTTTTTGAATATCGAAAGGGAGTTTATTCTGCCTAGGCCCAAGCTCGCTAGTAATCATGGTCGGCCCAAGTAGTGGACTAGGGAAATAGGCGAGTTCATATAGGAGCGTAACAGAGCGTATAAACTTAATAAGCGCAATGGCACGGTAACTAACTTTAATAGATATATCGAGCTTAGACTTCAGGTTAAAAGATCTGTTAGGAATGCCAAGCGTAATTTTGAGACACTTGTAACTGCGGATAGTAAACATAATCCGAAAAAGTTTTTTGACTACGTCAATAATTTCGTAAGCCGATAAAGGATAACATAGACCCTCTAGTGGATGCTAACGGCGCTTTGGCTTCCGACGCTCAGGCGATGGCGGGTATTTTTAACAACTTTTTGAGATAGTTTTTACCGTAGAAGACGTAAGTAATGTCCCCGACGTGGACGATATCGTTCCATTTAGTAGCGAAACTAGTTTGAATGAAATAACTGTTAACGAGGGTGAGATTGCGCATTATATCGATAAGCTAAAAGTTAGCAAGGCTCCAGGCCCTGTCGCGCTTTAACCTATACATTTGAAAGATTTGACGGATCTTTTAAACTATTCCCCCCCCCCTTCTCAACATACTCTTTTCAACAGTCACCACCCCAATGTTGATCTTTTCAACTATATCCCCCAAAGTTTAAACTCTGCAAACTAACCAAAATAAGATAAGAAAACAATAACAAAAAATGTATTATTTATTGCAAACATATAATAAATAGAGAACCATTATTTACATAGAATAAAATTTGAATGCCCGGTTAGGTAAACTCTACGCCCTAGACGATTGGTTGGGTTTAGTCGTGATATTTGCGTTAGTTTTAACGAAAATATCACGATTAAACCTAACCAATCGTCAAGGGCGTACAGTTGACCTAACCGGGTATTCATTTGACCTAACCGGGCAATTAACCTAACCTGACATTCAGGTGACCTAACCGGGTTAGGTTAGTTGAATGTCTGGTTAGATCAACTGTACGCCCTTGACGATTTGTTAGGTTAAGTCGTGTTATTTTCGTTAAAACGCGGGATATTTTTGCTACCCGCACGAAGGGTAGCAAAAATAACTGAATGCCCGGTTAGGTCAAATGAATACCCGGTTAGGTCAACTGTACGCACTTGACGATTGGTTAGGTTTAGTCGTGATATTTTCGTTAAAACTAACGAAAATATCACGACTAAACCTAACCAATCGTCAAGGGCGTACACTTGACCTAACCGGTCACTCAAATTTTATCCTCTGTGAATAATGGTTCTCTATAAACCGGAAATATAATAGAATATAATGGAATTTTCAAGATATGTATCATATATACTTATCTCAAAAATTCTATTATGTAAATAAGATAAGTAAAACCTGTTAAATTATTTCCCCCCTAATATTGACCTTTAAAACTGTCTTCCCTGTCTGAAGCTGGGGGAAATAGTTTAAAAGATCCGATTTGAAAGACGTTATCGTAGGCCCATTAACAAAAATATTTAATAAGTCACTGGAAGCGGGGATTATTCCTGAAGATTTCAAATTAGCTAATATTAAGCCAATTTTTAAAAAAGGTGACCGCACAGTAGCTAGCAATTATAGGCCTATTAGCTTAACGTCAATTGTCGGTAAACTTTTGGAATTTGTAGTTAGGGATCGTATCGTCGGTCACTTAGAAAGTCTCGATTTGATTGATAGTGGTCAGCATGGGTTTCGACGCCATAAATCTTGTTTGGATCACCTGTAGATCAGGGCCCCCAGCCTTTTTTAGTTAGCCTTATAAGGCTAACTAACGAAATTTTCACGACTCAACCTACCTTCGTTAGGTCAACTGTACGCCCTTGACGATTGGTTAGGTAAAGTCGTGATATTTTCGTTACTTAGCTAATAGTGTCACGGACACATCGTACACGGCATTGAGAATGCTTCTCAAAGGAAGTTCCATCGTATTCGAGGAGCGCACGTCCAGTCGGTTCAAGTTCTGAGATGACTATGAGCAACAGGCGAGCGGATCGGCTCGACGGGAAGAGTGAGTCACACCATAAGTTGATGAAACGTGTACGGCGTTGTTCGAACGTGAATACTTGTATCCCATTATACTGGGTTGGTGTTTTGAGAAATTTTCTGATATATGAAGCAATACCGGTTTTGATGTTTTATCACTCCCACTCCCCAGAATACGCACCAGACATTTTTGTTTAGTGGGGATTTTTACGAACTAAACACATTTTATTCACACTCCGGCGCAATATTTGTGAGAAACATATGACCATATTTTTCTTTTTTGCTTAGCATGCGATACTCGTCTCTAAATTCTGTTAAATACTCACGCATACCTTTAGCCACAACCTCACTACAAACCTCTTCATGATATATATTAATGTAGTGTTAAAAGTACTTAAGATTCACCATGATGACAAGATTTACATTCTCAGTCGCAGGGTACGAGTACTCGGTATGATACAACATGACATAATATCGCTTGTCGTACCACTCATCAACAAGACTCACTAACCATATCCGTTGCTTCTCTTCTGCACGTGTTGTTTCTTCTACTTCACGGTATAGGTAAGCTTTTATAAAGTTTAATCCTAC
Organism: Bathynomus jamesi; assembly: GCA_023014485.1. NCBI lineage: Eukaryota > Metazoa > Arthropoda > Malacostraca > Isopoda > Cirolanidae > Bathynomus > Bathynomus jamesi. The sequence continues at coordinate 160,501 of JAJOZX010003073.1, forward strand.
AACATAGTTCAATACATCACTCGTACCACGAAATCCTCCAATGCTCTCGCCAGAATAGCCGTAGAGTATTTGTACTTCTTGTTCCTTCGCACGATTCAATGTAGCCTTAAAAGTATCAAAGGAAGGTGGAATAGGGAGCCATTCAGTAACCTTATCTTCACACTTTGCTAAATACCACTTCATAAACGTCGAACACGTAATATTAAAGGTAGCCATTACTATTTTTCGTCTACGTGGGAAATGCACGTCTGAGACCCAGGGCTTGCAGCGGTCAACTGAACACGCAGGGAAGAGATATGCCCAAGTAGTAGCAGGAGTCACGTGACCGATCATACAGGTGGGCGGAGCTTAGAACTTTCGCCTCTACACACACACACACACAAACACACACACACACATACACACACACACACACACAAAGGAGAACGTGAAAGGCTAATTGAAACACGATTTATTTAATAAACGAAATATTCAAGGTGTGTGTATATATCTATATATTTACAAATACGTGTAATAAATAAACATATCGTTAACAATAGACATATCAAAGATTATGGTATCCAAAGGGTACGGTAGCATAGGTACCAGGCACTTGGTAACGTTTCCTGTAGGTGTTACTGCACACGTTCTTAACCCTAAGTTCCTTCACGCACCCTAGCTTCTGTGCCCGAAAATTGTGGGTCCTTACAGTTAGTTGGGATGACTGGTCGCCCTCATCATCGTCCAAGCACACTTGATCCTTCAACGAATCAAAGTTAACGACCCTATCCATGTGCCTCTAAAATACGCAAATGGTTAACATATCAAGAAGACGCTATTATGATATTTCTAGCCCAGCCTCCTACGGAGGCGCAAATAGACTGTACAGAAGTGTTTACAATGCTAGAGTAGGGAAAAAAGATGTTGAGAATTTTTTGCGGGAGAAGGGCGCATATACTCTTCATAAACCTGTGAGAAAAAGGTTTGAAACAGCCAAGACAACAGCTGCTTCGATTTGCTCTATTTGGCAAGCAGATTTAACAGATATGCGAAAGTATTCACTGTATAACGATGGTTACCGCTACATCCTATTCATAATAGATGTATCCTCTAGATATTTATGGCTAATTCTTCTGAAAAATAAATCGCCTGAAACAGTTGCTAAAGCCACCAAAACGTTGATGTTGAAAGAAAACACGGTTCCTGGCTATTTTTGCACGGATATGGGGAAAGAATTTATAGGTCGAGCTTTTCAGAACATGTTGACAGAGTTTAATTTCAGCTACTACACTACCAATTCTATACATAAGGCATCTTTAGCTGAAAGAGTTCAACGTACCATAAAGGGACGCATGCACTGCTACTTTACACATAAAAACACATACAGATTTCTAGATATTCTGGAACCATTGGCCTCATCCTACAACGGCTCACACCATCGCACAATTGGGACAACACCAAACGAGATTTTAGAAAGAGGTGCGAGCACAGAGCCTGATGTGAGAAGAGATGGAGCACCACCACCACACTCTGCGCGTTTCAAAATCAATGATTATGTAAAGCTGTCGCGTTCGGGAAATAAATTCGCGAAGGGATTTGAGCAAGGATGGACAGTCTAGGGTGCATCACTTTTCACTTTTTTTTAAAAATTATAGCTGGTCAAAGTTTTTCCCATGATTTGGTTCAGTGGAAGTACACTGACACCATTTTTACCAAAATCGATCAATATTTAGGGGTCCCACAGGGTTCAGTGTTAGGCCCATTGTTATTCGTAATTTACATTAACGACATAGATGTAGGATTGATTAGTAACGTGTCAAAATTCGCGGACGATACTAAAATAGGCGGTAAGGTTGTTAACGAGGACGATAGAAATAGGATCCAAGACGATGTAGATAGGATTATGGAGTGGACGGATAAGTGGCAGATGCAATTTAACGTAGATAAATGTAAAGTTTTGCATATAGGTTCTCGCAACAATAATTACGTGTACACGATGGATGATAGGGATTTAGCGAGCGTTGACGAGGAAGTAGATTTAGGCGTACGCGTAACTAAAGATTTAAAGGTTAGGAACCAGTGCCTGGAGTCTTGCGCAAAAGCTAATAGGATGTTAGGCTTCATAGCGCGTAATTTCGAATTTAAATCGAAGGATATTATATTGCCCCTTTACAAGTCCCTAGTCAGGCCTCATTTGGAATATGCCGTTCAGTTTTGGTGCCCGTACTTGCGTGAGGATATTGATAGGTTAGAAAGGGTTCAGCGTCGTGCCACGAAACTTATTCCGGCATTGCGCAATAAGCCTTATGAAGATAGGATTAAAGTGTTAGACTTGTATTCACTCGAAACTAGGAGATTAAGGGGGGAGCTTATTGAAGTTTTCAAAATCGTTAATAACATCGATAACGTAAATTTTGACAAATTGTTCACTTTCGATAATAGTAATACTCGCAATAACGGATTCAAGTTGCGTGGCAGACGTTTCATTACTAATATCGCTAAAAACTTCTTTACGTTTAAAGTAATTGATAAATGGAATAATCTTCCCGCGTCAGTCGTTCATTCTACCAGCGTTAATGTGTTTAAGAACCGTCTTGACAGACATTTTAAAAATATTAACGTTGTTTAAAATTAAAAAAGAAAGTTAACAACAGGAGCTCTGGTGGTGGTGCTCGAGGATGAGTCTGTTGACGATGATGCCAGCTTGTGACATGCAGCGTGATGCCAGCAATAAAAAAAAAAAAAAAAAAAAAAAAAAATTAGACTAACACGAATGTAGATGTAGCTCATAGCGTAAACTAACCCACTTTTTGTTTAACTTTACCTACTTTTTTTTTTTTTCTTATCCTCCTTACTTTGCATGTCTCTAACTCTTTTCTTGCATGTTTGTAGTTTGCATGGTATGACAGTGAGTTAAGACTGTGTTTGCATGGTTTGTAAGCGTTCTTATTTTACTTCTTTTCATCTTTCACCCCTCTCCTATATTCTCCGACTATTTTTCTGACTTGTCGGCAGTGGCCGGCGGATGATGATGGTGAGACTTTTTCCCTCTTTTTCTGAATGAATGTTAACCCACGAATGATAGGTGTTGCTCCTTACTTAACCCCTTATTCTCCTCTCTTCTCTTAACCCCCTACTCTCTCCTTTCTCTCGGGCTAGCCTTAGAGTGGATCTTAGGGTCTTTGTTAGCCTTAGCTTCTGTAGATCTGTAGATCCCACTTATTCACCGGCAGAGTGAGCCACGTAGACGCCCACACCTGCAGGCCTGTGAACACGAACCACGATGACTCATCGATCAGGTCCGGAAGGCGCGTCGTGTCATCAACCGAGACGTTGTCATACGTGAAGTCCTCGGGCATAGCGAGGCGGCACAGCTTCTTTGCCATCTCGTGCTTGTGTCTTCCACTTTGTCACTGCAGAGGGCGAAAACGACGGTCTGAGGCCTCAGATACCACAAGTGCCGCCTGATCACTGCCAGTGAAGCCTCTGCAATCTCGCGATCCACAGCCCTGTACTGCAGAAGACGCTGGTACAACACAAGGTCATTCAGCGGGACATCAGCTGCGACAGGAGCCGCCAGCCAGGCAGGTGCGTAGAGGAGTGCAGTAAATAGTACCATTCTCTGAAGTTTCTGTACCAGCTCGTCGTCGAACTCCAGCTGACCGCTGAACATCAGGAGCTTCGTGTAGTAGATGATCTGAAACGAATACGCACTGTGATGTATAAATACCGATACCACTCCATATAAGTTTGTTTAATGGTAAATTATTTATCTTATTTTTTTCTGGTAGGGACTTCAAATGGCTGTTTGCAGAAGGCAATACAATACTTAACTTCTAATTCAAAATACCAACCTTGGCCATCCACCTCGGATGATGGTAGGCTCCTGGGCGCATGAAGTGTGTGCCGCGACGTGGCTGGGCCCCGAGTACCAGGAGTGTAATCTCCGCCACTTCTCGGTAGTCTTCTCTGACAAGACCAGAAGCGGTGCCGAGGAACTTGACTGCCTCATCTCGGAGCTCCATCAGCCACGTCACCTCCGCCAAATGCTCGATCTCCAGCTCGCGATAAGTCGAGAGGTCGAGCTTGTCCCACCTGAAAGGGGCTTTATGAAAATAATGAAAACGACTGAAGTTTCCCTTTTCGACTGCTATTAACATCATTAGTAGAAGGACGCTGATATTTCAATTGCTCTGAAGGCAAAAAATCATTGGAGAAAACAAATGCGCCTTAGACTTGAAATTCACCTTCTCCTCAGATACTGGAACAAAGGTTCAGTTGGTGCTGTGGTTCTTCCAAACGCGGTGATGACCACTGCCCCCACGATGAGCTCCATAACGTGATGGCGACAGCCCAGCTGGAAGAGCGGTTTACCAAGCATGTTCTCCAGCCGGACCACCGCACCCTGCACCCTCCCCGTATTGGAGGAAGTTGTGTCGAAGCACAGTCCAATCACGTTGTTCTCGCATCCCCAGTCTTTGAGAGCACGAAAGGTCGCCTGGGCCTGGGACAGACCGGTGCCGTCAGCAACAGTCGGAACGGCCAGCAACTTTCCTTCTGTGCATTGGGGAGCTCCGGAGATGAGAATCGCCTGGCGGTGCTCCAATGATCCAAGAGAGTCCTGAAACGTATGTCATACATGCCAATCCATTATCGTCCACTGGAATATGTCAATCCACTGTCGTCACTGGAACATGTTAATTCACTGTCGTCCACGGTGTGGGCAAAACTGACCTTGATTACTTTACCGTCCCAGTGGACGACAGCATGCCTCGGAAATACGAAGGATTTCTGCACAGCTGTCGACGCTTCACAACGATGTGCCATTCTTCCACGGCGAGACGTGTCCTTCGAGATACTGAATTTGTCCAGGTCTGCGGGCGGATCTGCCGAACGTAGGACTTTTGCCACGACACTTGCCACCTATGTGCGAAATTGAAAGGAAATTGACAAGGATGCGTATGGTTTTTATGTGACAAAATAATCACTAAATTTTCCGTCGTTAAGTCTATTATATCTTTGTCAAGGAAAGATCATTACTGATATACACACACCTGATTATTGGACATCCGGAAGCGATCAGCCACTTCAATAACAGCCGGTGCATTGAGGATGCGGTGAGGAAGGCTGATTGATACAGTTGATTCTCTCGGCTGTCGGTATGGTGGTTCTAGCTGTGATTCGGAGTTGCTCGATGATCTGCTTTCTATAGATTCATCGTCGCTCTCAGCTTCGGTTCCTAATTTCGTTTTTGAGGTGCCTGGCTCATCACGAGATTGTTGTCTTGAGAGTTGCCGTTTTCTCTTGACAACGAACACTTTATCATTCCCACTCATTGTTGCCTGGCGCAGGCCCCGTTGATCCTCATAAAATTTAATATCTTCTTGTTTGTTGTTGTCTGAGAGCAGTCGACTTTTCTGTATCTCTTCAATAGCATCGGGAGCTCCGATGTCCCAGAGCTTGTTCAGATTTTCTGAAAACTTCTCCCTGCCTTTTCCCGCGTCACTGTCTCTCATCTTGCTCTTCTGCAGCGAGCGCCACTCTTCCCACAGTAACTCCAGTTTTCTTTCGCAGTTACGCCTCGTGATCGTCTTTATACGTGCCATGTTCCAAAATGCCAGAACATTGGCCACCGTGTCTTTTACGGCGGCCTTCATGTCAGTAGTTTCCTGCTTGGCATAGAAGAAGTACTGGAGAACTTGATGTGTGGTTGGCAATTTGGCACCACCGATCGAGGAAGATGGCTGACCAATTAAGAAGACGTCCGTGGCTGACCTTAGAGAAGGTGGTGCTGTTGTTGCTGCTTTCTCTTTTCCAGAATAAGTAACTTTCAGTCCTCCCACTCCTGGTTGTTAACAGTTTATCCATTGTACTAAAGTCTAGACTTATCAAACAAGAATCAATTGACACATTTGATCTGTAAAAAGCAAACTGTGATTAGTAAAAATATTGGTCATAGACATAGCGTGTGTGTGTAATTGGGATTTTAGGATGCGCCAGCTACTGATGCTATGATTACGTCCATAACGTGGGACAAATACGGTATTTTAAATTTTAATGTTATTTCTAGGTGAGTGTAACTTCTAAACCACTTGTCCGATCAACTTGGAAAGTATCTGAGAGGATTTCTTTCACTGAGTGGATTCAGAAAATATGGTCATTTGATGATTTATCTTTATTCAGTAAAAAATTGTCAATTTGGCCAAATTTCCAAAATTGAAATTTTCAAGGTCGATGCGCGACCCCTAAATATTGATCGATTTTGGTAAAAATGGTGTCATTGTACTTCCACTGAACCAAATCATGGGAAAAACTTTGACCAGCTATAATGTTTTAAAAAAAGTGAAAAGTGATCCACCCTAAATTGGACACGCGAGATTTTTAAAGTTAGGGCTATGAAATCTATAGACGAGATAATATATTACGTAGAAGATTTGAATGGGGAAGAAATCGCAGGAGGCTTTTACCGCGAGGAGTTGCAGAAAGTGACTTTTAATTTATGAAAAAATGTGTTTAAAAGTGAGAAAATTTTAGGAAGCAAAGGTTCAGGAAAGAGAAAAATGTACCTGGTAAAATGGCTAGGATATCAAGAAAGCTTCAACGCCTATATAAAAGCTGATACAATAATGAAGCTTAAATAGTATGCAACATGGCGTCTAACCATTTCTACGTCACACTCCCGTCCTCCTCGTCCCTGTCTGTACACCCTAACAACACACTAGCCAACTTTGTAACAGAACTCCACGGACCCATTGAATTGGGTCGTGATACGTATGAGGTGGATATATGCGAAATTCAGCTGAATACCCTTTTTTAAGTATTGATTATAAAGAACCCATTTTTACGATTCTTAGAGACTGTAATGAGTGTGAAAAAGCCGGAGTAACTCGGGATGAAACCATGCGTACCGCCCTAACTGGGTATGCACGTTATTACAGTACAGAAGTAACATTAGGACCGGGTCATTATGGTGCGGTCGAGGATGTTGCGAGAGACTTAAACGTAAGCTTATAAAGCTCAAATCTTACGTGCGATTTAGTATACGAATCGTAAACAATGATCCCCATGCATGTACTGTGGCCCTAAAATCGCAGGCAACCGAAAGAGTAAAGACTAAAGAGTGTTCAAAAGTATGACCGATGGACGATATCGATCAGTCATCCAAAGAGATACATTTTACGAAATACAACACTTGTCCAGCCTAATGTATCAGTTGAAAATTGGAGAAAATGGTTGATGGCTATAAAACCCCAGACATGTGCTATATTTACAGCAATATAGTGGAGTACCAGTTTGTTGGGGATACCCAGGCACGCCTGCTGCGCATAGCGCACATCCCCAACCATAGAGGAAGGAGTTTTAGTATTACATATTACAGGCCCCATTATGTGAATGTCGCAGCTAATCTAATAACCAATATCTCAATATATAAAGGGTGATCCAGAGAAATGGGACCCAAAAGAAACCCCTGTAACTCTTAAAGTATAAGTCCTTTTATAAAATCATACGCATCATTCGAAAGAGGATAGTTACAAGTTTGTACAGGATTGTATAGGTTTTGACAATACAAGAAAAGATAAGATACAAAACAAAATAAAAGTGTTAGTTAAAACTAACCCTTCAAGATGACTGCATGGACTGTGGAACAGCTGCGTTTCATAACTGAGCAATATTATGAGCATGGAAGAAGTGTCGTTTCAGCTCTTAGAAGGTGATTTTGACATCTGAAAATTTGTCTTGAAAGATCTTTGAGCTGAAACTACACTTCTTCCATGCTCATAATATTGCTCAGTTATGAAACTCAGCTGTTCCACAGTCCATGCAGTCATCTTGAAGGGTTAGTTTTAACTAACACTTTTATTTTGTTTTGTATCTATCTTGTCTTGTATTGTCAAAACCTATACAATCCTGTACAAACTTGTAACTATCCTCTTTCGAATGATGCGTATGATTTTATAAAAGGACTTATACTTTAAGAGTTACAGGGGTTTCTTTTGCGTCCCATTTCTCTGGATCACCCTTTATAAGGACGATTGAGGGAAAAAATTTCCTATTCGGTGATGGGAGCTTAACAGTGAAGCTGCACTTTCGACGCACTGAGTTATAATGGAGAGAAAGCCTTTCACAATCTATCGAAGTATGAGATACCAACGTGGTAGTGAACTTGGATCCATTTTTTCAACCATACTACGTACGGCTGTCCCCTTGCTGAAGAGAGGTGCCAGATACCTCGGGAAGAAAGCGCTACAATGAGGTCTTAACACGGCAGAAGACATATTGGCTGGGGCAAACCTAAAGAAGCTCTAAAAAGACACTTAAAGCGTGCACGGGACGAAATCGTCAAAGATGCAAAGAGAAAAATGCGTGGTGGTAGGAAGAACAAGAGGGCTGTCCGGAAGAAGAGATTACCACCACGTGGCATTAAACGTAAAAGAATATAAAAAAAGAAGTGTTCTAAGCGAATGAAACCTATGGTTGACCATTTTTTTAGACTGATATAAGCTTCGGACATTGATCTCATGAATCATAGTTTGTTAACTACTTGTAGAGAGAGGAGGCACTATTTATAACTCCTCATGGCAAGCTTCATCCATCCGTGTAGTTCACAATGTTGTAAATCGGAGCCTTCCCTCTTTGACATGCCCCACTCAAGTTTCTATTGAACACAGTGAATTTATTACAATTAACCCTTTAATCGCAATTAGTTCTCCGAGTGCCCCTATAGAATTCGTGATACCCAGCTCAGGCCCTTACTTTTTGGACCCAAGCTGTGTGCACATGTACGTTAAACTAAGTATAGCCCATTCTGATGGAACGGACAGTGATGACAAATATGCTGTATACCCTGAAACAAAGCTTCTAAGCTCTTTATTCACCAGTGTGTCGTATATTTAAATCAGGTCATCATATCTGCAGGAACGGGATACTAACACCTAGGATCCTATCTGGAAAATGTGTTGAACTTTCCCAAAGAAGCAAAGGATACCTTTTTAAGTGCCGAGGGCTATAATCAAGCTAAAGACGAAAGTAGTATAAAGGACAAATTTAAAAATTCTAAAAAGAAGATATACGAGTGTTTTGGACGCCTGCATACAGCCTTCACATTCCAGAAGTTGCTTGTGAATAGGGTGGATATGAAAATAAAGCTCACTCGCACGAATCCTGAGATCTGTTTAAATATGGGAACTGATCAAAAGGAGGGAGCAAAACCCGTTCTGATTCACATTATGGAGACATACCTCCGCGTACAGCGAGTGAAATTAAGTTCACCAAAACAAATAGAAATTGAGAAAAATTTACGACACGCCACAGTAAAATACCAATTAACAGAGCACAGATCAAACTATACACGGTGCCAGCAGGGTTGACATCGAAACAGATAGAATACATCGCCCTGGGGAATCTACCTAAAAGGATATTAATTGGAATGCAGGACCATGCTTCGGTGAATGGAAAATATAAAAAGAGTGCCTTTAAAAATTTCGGCCTTAAAAATATAACTCTATAGGTTAATGGCGTTGCGTTGGGCGGGGCTATTGATATGGATTATTCATCAGGCGCTGTGTTCCCGCTTTGCGCGAGAGCATATAGTAATCTGGCCCATATTGCAGGTGATTGTGATGAGCTCGGGATTGGGGTAACGCAGAAAGAATTCGTCAACCAATTTAACCTTTATCCATTTGACATCACACCTGACTTATCTGCTAGTGTAAATACACACTTAAGTCCACAACAGAGTGGAAACATCTCAGTCAGATTGAAATTCGCCAAACCTATAGACGCACCTATAAGTGTACGAGTATACCTCGAGTCACAAGCCCTAATAGAAGTAGACAGATTTAGGAGCGTTATCACTAACTTTTAAAATGGATGCAAATACACTTCAGATAGTAATAAATGTGAACGAATCACACGTTCCAAATTTATCGGTGTGTTTGTGAAGACTGAAACATTCAAATTGCCAACTACGAGAGATTCCGGTAGCCTTATTGTGAACACAGATGTTTTTGGTATTGAAGGGATTCATTGGTTTGTAATCTATTTTAAAAATAGGGACCGCATGTACTATTTTGATTCACTCGGCACTCAACCCTGGAGTGACCTTGTTATTGTAAAATTTCTCGATCAGATGCATATCCCCGAAGTTGTATGGAATCCCTTCCAGCTACAAGGATATTTTAGTAGTACTTGTGGGATGTACTGCCTTTCATTTCTCATGCATATGTCACGTGGTAAGGAATTTATAAATTTTAAAATATTATTTGACCCGTGTCACCCAACGAAACGACGAAATGGTATGCAGACAGATAAAAAGCCGTTTTCCGATTGTGCGCACTCGTTGTATAGTATGATGTTTTGTTCGTGTGTATATATATATATATATATATATATATATATATATTTGTAACCAATAATGTTAGTTTGTATATTCTGTAGCTTAAGATGGTTATTGTACTAAAAACATGATTTCTTTCATTTAATAAATTGATGAAAATACATTGTCTTCTTCCCCGAAAAAAAGATCGAAACATAAAAAAAATACTTACATTATTTCGTTAATGATGTGACAATCGCTGGGTTGACTGCTCGGTAAATCTTCTACCTCCGTATTCAGGTCCACGACATGCGTTTCTTCTAAACGAAAAGATTGTATTACACGTGTCAAATCCTCATCGGACCTTAAAGGAGAAAGAATAATTAATTAGTTCATACTGAATCTTTTTTAATAAAAACACAATTGTTTAAAACATATGCAGAGTATACATATAGTAAGAGTATTACAATGTGAAGAAGTCTTCGAACCGCTCAGAGAAGTTTCTTTAAGAGAAAATGCCGAATAACATTTATTATGGAAATTATAAAATTATTTAAAACTTGCAAAGGATTGCTATAAAAAATTCATCGAATCAAAACAGGACTTTACCATAATATTAATTGCAAACTAATCTATAATTGCGGATACCTAAATGAAGCATTTTAAATGAGATGAGATGAATTACTACAACCCTCCATATATAAGATGAAATAATCCAGAACAGTGCTTTTTCTCCTAATGACTAAATAAATAACAAGTTTGCGAATAATTGGCTACAAAAAATAAAATTACAGGAACATAATTACTTACATTTCTACGGCAGTCCCTTGTGTCGGATCGTAAGGAGCGTCATTGCAAATATCAACGGTTTGCTTTGGAAATAATCCATCCCGGTCGGCTGCATTAAAAAGATTAATTGTGTACACCGCTGCAATGTCTCCATCTTCTTATAAATCCGGTAAACTGTAAAGTTCTTGATTCATGACGGAGCAATGTTTATTCACTACTGAAAATAACTACTGTGACTCCTAGCTGAAAATATTTCCTTTTATATGCACGATCCCCAAGCACACCCGAAAAGACTAATAGGCGGTTCGTAAGTTTGATGATTGGTTGTCAGTGTAACTGGGTGGGGCTATGTTAAATTTTGTGTACCAATCGTAACACCGATATAACGGGTCCACCCTTTGGGCGTCCTGATTGGCTGACTAATGGTATCTTTATTTTCTCTCCGTAGATTTAATGTTCACATCTCAAGAGTGGTAATACAACAATATTTTTATTAATATTTGTGCCCATACTATTCTCGGTTTTCCCTTTTTAGAACCCACCCCTTTATGCAATATCCCTCACCCCTTTGCATCATTGAGCAACATTTACCATTTGCAATCTCTACCTCGACAATATTTTGCATTATTATTATTATTATTTACTGTCATACTATTCGATCCTCAACTTTGATTCATCTATTCGACTTGACTTTCTACTTGCCAATTCTGCGTAGGAGTGTGATTACATTGTTTAGTTCGTGAAAATGAATGTCTGGTTGGGCTGGTAGATAAATGGACACCCTAGGTATATAGTGGTTAAGACGCTGGGATGCTGATCGGAGGTTAAGAGATCGAGTCCGGATGGTGACAGTGTAATTTCTTGGTACATACAATCGCCGATGAGCCGGGTGTAACTATGTGAGGTGGAGAGTAAAAGAAGCCAACTCACCACTTCATCAGATCAACTCGAGAGGAGGGGCGAGAAGCTTAATCTTCGTGGAATCATCGCACGTAATAATAATAATAATAACAATAAACTTTCCATTTTTTTCATTTTCATTCATTTCATTTAATTTCAATAACAGAGACAATGTAAAGTTTTACACAACTATGAAGAAGATACCACACAAATTACACGCAAAGAAAAAGAGTTCGGATTCAACGTTAAACTGTAGGTTTAAGGCGGGTGACAACTTGATCTTTGTCAAAATGAACAATTCGGGGAGAAGGAAAACCGATTTAGCTTATTATTACTACTTAATTTGCAGCACCATATATATATATATATATATATATATATATATATATATATATATTGTTGCATATGAAAATATGATAAGGAAATTCATTACTTAATCAAGGCTAATTTAGCCTATAAACAATTTGTTCATGGAAAACATTACGTGAGGCTTATGTATATATTTAAGTTCAGTTTTTATCTTCATTAGTAGTTACAATATTGAAAACAATAAATAGGAGTCGAGAGAGGTTCTTCTTAGGTGGTATTGGACGGATTTAGGTCAAATGGACCCTTGCAGTTTTCAAATAGCCTCGGGCAAGTCAGGTGTGAGTTTTTAGGCGTGTCCAGTTTACCTCGTTATAAATTTTTTTTTCCAGAGATGCAAAAGTAAATAGACACTTAAAATTTTATTCTATGGGAATGTATATATATATATATATATAATTGTGTAATTATTATATTTGAATGCATTTTTATTCTATTGTTAATTAAATATAGTTGCGTGAAGGTACGAAATTAATTTTAATTGAAAATAAATGAATATGGAATCCTTTTCTTGATTTCGTTAAAATTTCTTCATAAAAATAATAGACTTCTCAGTAGACGTGTATATCTTAGGCATTTAGTGCACACATACCCACCACAAACATCCCCATATTCTTCGTTCAAGTTGTGCATAGAATTAACTATTTTGATTGTATATTGTTTTCTATATCATGAAATTATATATATATATATATTATATATATCTATATATATATATATATATATATATATATATATATATAACTGTGTGATGTTAATTAAATCGTAAGGCTAATACAATACAGCCTTATATAAAATAATACCAAACATCCAGATCGGCAAGTAGAATAAGGTTGTGTGTGTGTGTGTATGGGTGTGTGTGTGTGTTTAGCCATCTGGAGAGTCTCTGGAAACTCATCTATAAATAAATAATTAAAATGGTTGGTGTTTTATTTAATTCGGTTTAATTGTTTCTTTTATTGTTAATATCGGGATTCGTTTAAATAATTAGGTCTCTTGCTGAACAAATTTAAGGAGAAAGTCACTCTTGCCTTTAATAAATAAAATAATTAAATTAAATGGTTTTCAAAGCAAATCACACTAATAAGGTACACCTGAACATAATTAAATTAAAAAACATTATTTGGCAATTCATCTAAATAAAAATTAAAATAAATGGTGGTACCTGCCACTGTCCTTATATAAATAAAAAACATTATTTGGCAACTCACCCTAATAAGTTACACCTGAATAAAAATTAAAAAAATTAACTGGTAAATCATCTAAATAAATATATAGTGCTCTCTGGTAACCCCACCATATATAAATAAGCGATATATGGCAACTCACGACCCTCTATATAAAAGCTACTTGGCCCCTGGATGCTCATAATGCGTCTGGCTGGAGCCAGGCGAACACTCCTCTCCTACTTAGGTTAAGGCTTAAGATATGTTTCCCTTGGGGGTTGAGAACATCCTACCTTTCCCCCAAAGACCCCCCTCCTTCTCATTTCTCTCCCTCTCTTAGGTTAAGGTTACCCCTTTGGGGGGAGGTCACCCTCCCTTCTCCCCCCGAAGATCCCTCCCTCCCCCTTTCCAGCATTAACTTGCTGCATAACCCCCTTCATTGCATAACCCCCCTTCATTTCATAACCCCTTTGTTGCATAACCCCTTGCAACATTCCCCCTTCCCCTTTGTTGCACAACCCCTTGCAACATTGCTCAACATTGCATTTCAGCATTGCAACATTCCTGCATTCGTCCATTTTGTGCCCATACTGCTGTCCCCTTACAAGTCCTTAGTCAGGCCTCACTTAGAATATGCCGTTCGGTTTTGGTGCCCGAATTTGCGTGAGGATATTGATAGGTTGGAAAGGGTTCAGCGACGCTCCACAAAAATAATTCCGTTGCGTAGTGACTGAATTATTTTTTTAAACCTCTCTTACAAAGATAGGATTAAAGAGTTAAACTTGCATTCACTCGAGAGTAGGAGACTAAGGGGGGAGCTTATTAAGTTTTCAAAATCGTTAATAAAATCGATAACATAAATTTTGACAAATTTTTCTTTTTCGATAATAGCAATACTCGTTATAACAGATTTAAATTACCTGGCAAACGTTTCATTACTAACATCGCTAAAAACCTTTTTACGCTTAAATTAATTGCTAAGTGGAATAATCTTCCGCGTCCGTCGTGAACTCCACCAGCATTAATATGTTTAAAAACCGTTTAGATAGGCATTTTTAAAAATATTAACGTCGTTTAAAATAATAAAACAATTAGCACCAGGAGCTCTGGTGGAAATGGTCGAGGTTTGAGTCTGTTGACGATTACTGCCAGCTTGTGACATGCCAGCGTGTGATATGCCAGCAATAAAATTATATTAAAAAAAAAATTAGACTAACACTAACTTAAATGTAACTCGGAGCGTAAACTAACACATTTTTTGTTATACTCTTCATACTTACTTTTTTTTCTTTTCTTATCCACTTTATTTGCATATCTGTAGTCTGCATGGTATGACAGTGTTTGAGTTAGACTGTGTTTGCATGGTTTGTAAGCGTTCTTATTTTAATTATCTTTAATTATCTTTCTCCCCTTTCCTACTCTCTTTGACTATTTTTCCGACTTGTCGGCAGTGGCCGGCGGATGATGATGGCGAGTCTTTCTCTCTTTTTCTGAATGAATGTTAACCCACGAATGATAGGTTTTGCTACTTACTTAACCCCTTATTCTCTTCTTTCAACCTCCTACTCTCTTCTTTCTCTCGGGCTAACCTTAGAGTGGATCTTAAGGTCTTTGTTAGCCTTAGCTTCTGTAGATCTGTAGACATTATGCATGTGCAGATCAACGTGCAAAATGAAGTTGTTAAAACTCTGCACATCATCTGTGAATTTTATTGTTTTAAGGAAGAACATGACAAACTTTTGACTGAACTTATGATGTTCTACTCAGCATATCCAAGTTCTAAAAATAACGCGAAGTCAATGCTCAAATGCATCAAGGAAAACAACCTCAGTGTTGTTTTTCCTACTCTGAGTTGATCAAAATCTACGCCACTCTTCCTCACGGTAGCTCTTGTTCTAAACTAAAGCTAGTCAAATCAAAGCTTCACAACTTTTCCAAGGAAGACAGGCTGTCAGACCTCACGCTGCTGGTCACAGAAAAGGACATTCCTATTAACCATAATGAAATTAACATCTTTCAGAGCTTTACCCAAATGAAGTTACCGTTGTAAAAATTCTAATAAGTGCATCTTTTTTTTCTATATAGAAAATTAGAACAGTATTTGAAATTCCCTGGTATCCAGCACTCTTCCAAGTTTGAAACAATGGAATTCAGATTTTCAGAATATTTTTGCTATATAATGCTGAGATGTAAGTATTCACGCACATGGCATAACTGTATTGAATTATTGTTAAAAAACTTGTTCAGTGAAATTATGCTGTTTTTTCTGTCTCTGCAACAAAATGATTGCAGGAATTATTGCATTTAAATGGAGAGCTACTGAGAGAGAGAGAGAGAGAGTTACAAGGAGTTACAAGGAAAAGAAGTACCTCAAAAGGCCTTGTGGCCCATACCGATGAGGCACCGATGGCAACGGGTGCCACGGAAAAAATCATACACCCTCAGATAGTGTGCAAGCTTCGATGTAACCTTTTCTTGAACTGATCCACAGAGGAACTGTTCACAACTTCTGAAGGTAGCCTGTTCCACGTGTCACAGATATTATAGGTAAAGTAATTCTCACACACACTAGTGCTAAACCGTTTCAAATCCAACTTCCAACCATTGTTGCGAGTGAGTTATCATTTAAACTAAACATGCTTCTAAAATCGACATCGTTGAACCTGTGTAAGAGCTTGAAAACCTCGATGAGTTGACCGCGCAGCCTCCGAGTTTCCAGTGGAAACAAATTCAGGGCGCGTAAGCGTCGATTGTAGCCCATATGCCTAACGGAAGGGATTAACTTTGTGGCCCTCTCCTGGACTCGCTCCAGCCTCTCAATATCTTTCCTGAGAGTGGGCGACCAGAACTGCACAGCATACTCCAGGTGCAGCCGAACCAGGGAATTGTACAGAGAGAGCACAATCTCCTTGTTCCGAAATCGAAATTGCCTCCTGATATAACCCAACAGCGTCTGGGCTTTCTTTTCCACCTCTACCACTGTTTCGTAAACTTAAGGTCGCTGCTAATTAGCACACCCGAGTCCTTTTCCAAATCAATGGCCTCGATATTACTCCCCAACACGGAGTAGTCCGACTTGGGATTGGCGTAGCCAATGTGCATCACCATGCATTTACCCAAGTTAAACGGCATTTGCCATTTTTCGGACCACTCTCCTATCCTACGTAGGTCCGCACGCAGTTGCTCGATCGCTTCGGGCGTCCCAACATTGGTGTCATCAGCGAATTTGGCGATCCTATTTACGATGCCATCGTCGAAATCATTTATGTAAATGATAAACAACACTGGCCACAAATCGGAACCCTGAGGAACCCCGCTATTGACAGAGGCCCAACCCGAACTAGCCCCTTTAATTACAACCCTCTTCCGCCTATTCTTCAACCAGTTTCCAATCCAGCTACCTACTTCCCCACTGATATCCAGTGCGCGCACTTTGGCCATTATCCGGCGGTGAGGTACCTTATCAAAGGCTTTCTCAAAGTCGAGATAAAGTATATCAATCGCCCTACTCTTATCATACTTACTCCACATGACGTGAAAAAACTCGAGCAGGTTGGTGAGACACGACCTATGCTGTCTAAACCCATGTTGGGAGTTCCCAAGCAGCTTGTAGGAATCCAAATGGTCAACGATCCTATCCGCTATTATCCCCTTTAATAATTTACCTACAACCGAAGTGAGACTAATGGGACGATAGTTCCCTGGACTTTCGTGATCCTCTTTCTTAAAGATAAGGGTGACGTTGGCTTCCCCCCAGTCACCAGGCACCTGGCCTGTCTCCAACGATTTGTTAAAGACTGTAGCCAGGTGGGGAGCCACCTGGTCGCGCACTCTCCGCAAAAGTCTGGGGAGGAACTGGTCTGGCCCAGGAGCCTTAAACGCACTCAGTTTGTCTATTCTATCAGCAACGACTGTCGAGGTACACCGAACACTACCCAGGCCAGCACCTTCGTGCCTGACGCCTGGCTCGGGGATGACGCGGGTGTCCTCCATGGTGAACATTCCCGCAAAGTACTCATTCAGCACATTAGCGATGTCCGCGTCGGAGGTCCGCAGCGCGCCACTGGGGTCCTTTAACGGGCCTATCATGCTTCAAATGGGCTTCCTACTATTAACATAACTGAACAACTCCTTAGGGTTCCCCTTGCAGAGGCTTGCCACCCGTAGTTCTTCGTTACGTTTGGCTAGCCTAACCTTCGCCTTCACTTCCCTGCACAGGCGGACATACGACTCAGTGTTGTCATGGGAACGATTGGCCTTCGCCCTCCAATACGCAGATTTCCTATTTCGGATAGCCGAAGTGATGTCAGGACTGAACCACTTACGCTGCGTTGAAGCAGGGGTGACCGGTTTTGAGAGTATGGCAACAGACTGCAGCACTATAAACTGGTCCAGGAATGCACTCCACACTCCCTCATCATCGCCGCCGACCTCTAACCCCATCTCACCTACGCTATCCCGGAGGCCAACAGAGTCCGGCAGGCGTAGATCGAGCTTACTGCCTCTTGAGTTAATACGCTTCACCCGAGGGACGCAGACACAGAACCTAATCAGACCGTGATCACTCCCTCCCAACGATTCGTCAACGGTGAGGCGAGTGACGAGGTTGTCTTCGGTCGTGAATACTAAGTCTAGAACGCTTTCGCCTCGTGTAGGCCCATTGACCCACTGAGTGAGGAAGTTCTCATCAGCAAAGTCAACTAGCCTCCTCCCTTCGGCATCAGCAGTCCTGTCTTCCCAGTTTATGCCACGTCAGTTGAAGTCTCCTAAAACTACAAACACCCTGTCCCGTAGCAGGCTACGGAGTGCGGTGTACAGGGCAGTATTCTCCTCGAGGAGATGCGGAGGTCTATACACCAAGATTAACCTATAGTTCTTCCATCCCGTTCCAATCGGAACTGGCAGTCAACCGGACTCAACGTGTCCCTGATGTATATTAGTACCCCTTCCCCATTCACACGGATGCAGTCCTTGTGAAACATTCTATACCCTGGAATCTCGAACTCCCCAACGTAGTGCCTCTAATCAGTATGAATCCAGGACTTGGTGATAGCAACGATATCCTGGTATGCTGATGCTAAGAGCGCCCGTAGCTCGCAAAACTTAATCCTAATCGATCTAGCATTAAAAAGCACTGCAGGGACGAGAGAGAGAGAGAGAGAGAGAGAGAGAGAGAGAGAGAGAGAGAGAGAGAGAGAGAGAGAGAGAGAGAGAGAGTTACAAGGAGTTACAAGGAAAAGAAGTACCTCAAAATTGCGACCCATACCGATGAGGTACCAATGGCAACGGGTGCCACGTGAAAAATTTATACACCCTCAAATAGTGTGCAAGATTCAGTCTAACCTTTAATTAACTGATCCACAGAGGAACTGCTCACAACTTCTGAAGGTAGCCTGTTCCACGTGTCACAGATCTTATAGGTAAAGTAATTCCCACACAAACTAGTCCTAAACCGTTTCAAATTCAACTTCCAACCATTGTTGCGATTTGAGTTGTTATCATTTAAACTAAACATGCTTCTAAAATCGATATCGTTGAACCAGTGTAAGAGCTTGAAAACCTCGATGAGTTGACCGCGCAGCCTCCGAGTTTCCAGCGAAAACAAATTCAGGGCACGTAAGCGTCGATTGTAGCCCATATGCCTAACGGAAGGGATTAACTTTGTGGCCCTTGCCTGGACTCGCTCCATCCTCTCTATATCTTTCCTGAGAGTGGGCGACCAGAACTGCACAGCATACTCCAAGTGCAGCCGAACCAGGGAATTGTACAGAGAGAACACAATCTCCTTGTTGCGAAATCGAAATTGCCTCCTGATATAACTCAACAGCTTCTCGGCTTTCTTTTCCACCTCTACACACTGTTTGGTAAACTTAAGGTCGCTGCTAATTAGCACACCCTAGTCCTTTTCCAAATCAGTGGCCTCGATATTACTCCCCAACACGGAGTAGTCCGACTTGGGAATGGCGTAGCCAATGTGCATGACTTTGCATTTACCCAAGTTAAACGGCATTTGCCATTTTACGGACCACTCTCCGAGAGAGAGAGAGAGAGAGAGAGAGAGAGAGAGAGAGAGAAAGTTGTGCATTTTCAAATTTTTAGATCCAGAAATGATAAGCATTCGTCATTTACCTTTTCAATAGTAAATTTTATAGACGGAATTAAATTAGCGACTCTATCAAGGAATTCACCAACATCCAAATTATCAGGTCAGAGACATAAGACATCATCTGCATACCGATACAAAACAATGTTGATATGACATATATAAATTAGGTAACACAGGTGAGAGTGGATTTCCGATCGCCAATCCAAACGATATATCATAAAACTTATCTTCACACTGAAATTTACAACCTTTGACGCCAAGCTTAATTAATTCAATAAGAGTGTTGTGTTCAACAGATAAATGAATACTCCGAAATCTTATCTTTTAGAAAGTCGGACACGTCATCAACAGAAATTTAGTGAATAAAGAACATAAAGTATATCAAAACTTGCTAGTTTGAAACTGGGATCATTAGAACACTCCATGTTATTTACAACATGGGATTTATTTCACGTGTTTACTTGTGAAATTCAGCCCATATACTCGTATATATTTGGAGCCAAAAATTTAGAATCACTCATAATTTTCCAGAATTAATATATATATTTTTTGCGTTACAATCTCGCGTGAAAGTTAAAGTTAATCTCTGAAAGTTAAAAAGTGACGCTCGTTAGGAAATGAACCTTCCCTCATGAAGTTAAACATATGCTAAAATACTTAAAAATACAAGCTAATGTATAAAAAATAGTTTCTTATCCATGATGAACCTGGTGTGCCTAGCTGTGCGCGATGGGGATCGCAAAAGAACAATTCGCTCCTCCATCAATTCTATAGGGGGGCCACTAGATTGATCTTTGCATGAAGGGAGACCGACGCACTGAACTATTACCGGGTTACCAGGTGAAAACCAAGATTAAAGGAGTGGAGGCTGATTTGAAGTAGATAGAATTAAAGCATCACTTATTCTACATTTCATTAACAATTTTTAAATAATGATATAAAATGTAAAGTTTATACATATCATTTTATATTAATTAAGTTATTTTTATATTATCTATTATTTTCGTGGAACTTTTAATTTTATGTAACTTTTTCAAAAATATCAGTATCTGAATGAAATATTCTCTTAAACTAGCGGAGCGACCCGGCGTTGCCCAGGTGGAAGTTGACCGCATTACGCATACCTTATTAACCTTGTTGCTGCGCCCTGCGTTGGTCTCTCTTCACACGTTTCTGAGGTCCTTTAGAAGCTGGTTAAAAAATATTGGCTCCGTGACAACCAAGCTATTTTCCTTCAGTGTTGAGGAGGTTCCTTGTCGGGCCATTAATTTGGGAACACTACACATTTTGCCTTTCCTATTTTCCAGTGTTGTTTGAATTGTAATTGGGTTTAGTTTTAGGTTTGGTACCAGTTTTTCGATCATTTTCCACATGTAGATTATAGTGTACCTCTCTCTTCTTCCTTCCATGGAGTACAGATTTAGTTTACGTAGTCTTTCCCAGTAGTTGCAGCCATCAACTACTTGGCTGTGAAATGTCTCTGCGTTTCTTCTTCTTCATTAGTTTCTTCCTTTTTATACGGGGACGTCAAAACTGAGCAGTTTTCAAGTTTTGGTATAATCAGTGTTTTTAGCAGGGGAATCATTACTGTCCTGTCCCTTCTTTTGAACGTTCTTAGTCACTTTGTCACACACACACACACACACATATATATATATATATATATATATATAATATAAGTGATCAGTCTTTCCTTGTGAACGGACGTGTTTTATCGAGTGTCCAGTGTTACCAATTGAATAAGTGGTTTAGTTGAAGTGTCTTTAAAAAGAATAGTGTTTGGTGCCTTTTTAGCTAAATTACCTCGTGTTCTTAATCATTCTTTAAAGAATATATTTTATTTATTGACTTTATTCATTACTATATTATTTGATTAAACCAAGGCGAGTGCACGTGGCTTACCTTGTTTGTTTTTCGCATCTACTAGAAAACGTGGTCTAATAAGGTTGATTTTGCTTTGCTAAGGGATCATCAAGTAGGGTGTGGCCACCCTCCGTGGGAGAAAGGAATAAAGGAAAGGAAAAAGTCGGCCGAATACCGGACAGATGAGTTTTATTAATACTTTTTCTTTTGCAGAACCTTCGTTGGTAGCTTAATTAAGTATATATTCATTTAGTATAAATTTGTTTACAGGAACCTGTTGCGTTTCAAGAACATTTTGTTGGCTTGCGCAGGTGACGTCACAATAAGCACGCAGTAGACCTACGTTATAATTTATTAATTTACAAACGCTCGTTTTTTTTAATTAATTAATAGCATGGCACCCCCATCAAGTACTTGTAGTCGCTGTGAAGGGAGATTTACCGCTTACGCGTTTACTTTGGCTAATAATAATGATCAGTTAGTTTGCAGGTGGTGCTCAAACATGGAAGTGCTGAGGAACGAGTTAGAACGTGAGAGAGGCCAAGTGAGGCTTGAAGAAAGGGTGATGCTCCTGACGGCAAAATTAGAATCCTTTGAGCCTTCAGTTACGACCCCTCCTGCCTCAGTTTCTACTAATAATATAAATAGTACTAA
This sequence comes from Bathynomus jamesi, assembly GCA_023014485.1. Lineage (NCBI taxonomy): Eukaryota > Metazoa > Arthropoda > Malacostraca > Isopoda > Cirolanidae > Bathynomus > Bathynomus jamesi. The sequence goes on from JAJOZX010003073.1 coordinate 182,639, forward strand.
AAGCCCTCTCTCTTCCCCTAGTTCCCAACCCTTCGATCAAGTGCGTAATGGAGACCCATTCAGAAAACCTAAGACTTGTCTATCAGTAATATCAAACAATAGGTTTTCTGTTTTAGGTTTCGAAGATGCTGATGAACCGGAAATACGACTCGTTGGTGATTCCATTTTCGAGGGCAGCTCGAGGAATTCTGTGGAGAAACCCTTGTCGTAGGCGCCGTTACTGCTACCCTGATGCAAGGGTGGAGGATATAACTAATAGTGTTGACCATTTTACAGACGGAACCTCTGAGGACACAACGTATGTTATTCATGTCGGTACTAATAACGTTTTAAATTCTAGATCGGAAGAGCTGCTTTCTTGGTACAGGGACTTATTAGAGCGACTAAAGGAAAAAACTAATAAGATTGTTTTAACAGGTATACTTCCTCGAATTATCCAACGTAGCGATTTCTACAGCAAGGCGACCTATATCAACAATAACCTAAAGTCTCTTTACCAACAGGAAGGAGTGTATTTTGCGAATTTTTGGAACAGTTTCTACGGCAGGAGGGACTTGTTCCTCGGAGATGGCCTTCATCTTAATGACTTGGAGCTACGCGTTTAGAAAGACTATTTCATAATACTCTCTTCTTTTCAGGCTGCCGTAACTCGAACGGTCCCGGCGTAATTTCCTCAAATTTCCATTGCGCTCGCGAAAGTATCGCGGTTACAAACAATTTGAAGGTCCTATCCTTAAATGCTCGTAGCCTACGAAATAAAATAAACGAATTTTTTTCTTTAATTGCTTATAAAGACTATGATTTAATTGCGATAAATGAATCGTGGCTTAGCACTGAAATACGTGACTTTGTAGGGGAGTATCAAATTAGAGGTTATAGACTTTTGTTAAAAACAGAATAGGTAGGCGATTAGGTGTTATTTATATATCAAAGATAATATTGGGAACGTTATAGAATTAAAGCACAATTCGAAAACCGATATATTCGACTTAGCAGAACTTAAATTGAACGATTTCAAACTTCTTGCGTTATATATAGGCCCCTAATCAAACAGCTGATACGGACGAAGCGTTATATCGTGAACTAAAGAGAATAATAGGTAGTGAGCAGGCCTTAGTTATGGGTGACTTTAATTGCGCCAACATGAATACGATACAATGCAGGGAGACGCGGAAGGTAATCGTTTAGTTAATTTTCTCGAGGTAGCTTTCTTATTCAAAAGGTTGGGGAACCTACGAGGTTGGACAGTATTTTAATTTAGTAATAACTACGGATGATAGGCTAATCACGATCTTCAAGTATAGAACCGTTAAGCAATAGCGATCACAATATAGTAGAGTTTGTCCTCTCAGTAAGTCACTCGAAACCAGCTAACTGACTAAAATTCCTAACTTCCAGCGCAGACATTTGTAAATTTCGAAATGAATTCACACGTCAATTAGGAAAAGTAATGGGGATCTCAACACAAAATAATGTGGAATGTTTGAAACAGTATTTAGACTACAAATGAGAATGTGTACGTACAAATTAAGCGTGCGAAAGTAAAAAACAAGCCCTTGTGGTTTACTTCAAGAGTAGGAGACATTATAAAGAGTAGAGATAGGGCTTATAGGCTACATAAGTGCGATAAAGACAATTTGTGGTTACGAAACAACTACATATCTCTAAGGCGTGAAGCGAAAAGTATAATAAAAAAGTTCAAGCGCGATTTTGAAATCTCCATAGCTCGTGACGGCAATGAAAACCCCAAGCGATTCTTTCAATACGTCAACAATAGGAATTCAGTAAAAAGTGTCTTGAGGCCGTTCAAAATTTTTAACGGAGAGCTATGATAGTTTCTGAAAACAAGCAAGTGGCTATCCTGCTAAACGAATTTTTTACGTCGGTTTTTACAAACGAAGATGTAACGAATATACCTACGGTTATAGAAATAATACCTTTTGATAATAGTAATATTTTAGATAATATTGTGGTTAGTGAAGGGTGATAATGCGCTATATTGGTAAAATGAAAATGTGTAAATCACCGGGGCCGGATTCCATATATCCCATACAACTAAAAGAATTAAAAGAAAGCATTCTTCTGCCGCTAACAAAGATTTTTAATGTGTCTATTTCTGAGGGGTACGTACCAGATAATTTCAAGTTAGCAAATGTAACACCTATTTTTAAGAAAGGCGATAAAGGTGCGGCGGGGAAATTATAGGCCAATCAGTTTAACGTCTGTTGTAGGTAAGCTACTGGAATCAATAATTAGGGATCGTATTGTCGAACACTTAGAATTGCATAACTTGGTTAGAAATACGCAGTACATTTTTAGACGAAACAAATCTTGTTTAACTAACTTTTAGAATTTTTTCAAAGCGTGGTTGACGTTTACGATAGTCATCCGGCGGTTGATGTAGTGTATTTAGATTTTCGAAAAGCGTTTGACACCGTGCCGCACAAAAGACTAAGGCTCATGGAATCAAGGGTGTAGTAATAAATTGGATAGAAGAGTGGTTGCGAGGTAGGAAACAGAGGGTGGTCGTTGATGGAGCGGAGTCGTGTTGGGCTAATGCAGCGAGCGGCGTTCCTCAGGGTTCTGTATTGGGCCCCTTGTTTTTTCTTATATATATTAACGATTTAGATGTCGGCCTAGTCAGTACAGTTTCAAAGTTTGCGGATGACACTAAGTTGGGTGGTAGGGCGATTAATGACGAAGATAGAGGTAAAATCAAGGAAGATCTGAATAAAATCGTTGATTGATCAGTCACATGGCAAATGAGATTTAACGTCGATAATTGCAAAATTTTACATGTAGGTTCGCGTAACGGTAATTTTGCGTATAGTATGTCAAGGAGGGAGTTGGCAAGCGTAGAGCAGGAATAAGATTTAGGAGTTATAGTCACTGGTGATTTAAAAGTAGCGAAACAAATTACAGCAGCGGTCAATAAAGCGAACAAAGTGCTGGTTTTTATAGCTCGGAATTTTGAGTACAAATCGCGCGATATTATTGTTCCTCTTTATAAATCATTAGTTAGACCCCATTTGGAGTACGCGATCTAATTTTGGAATCCGCCTCTTCGAAAAGATATAGACAAAATCGATAGAGTTCAAAGACGAGCAACTAAGGTGATTTTGTTGCTTAGGTCGAAGTAAGTCTTACGAGGATTGGGTTAAGGAGTTAAAATTGACTACACTCGAGACTAGGAGGCAAAGGGGTGATCTAATGCAGGTTTTGAAAATTATGAATGGGTTCAATAACGTAAATAGAGATAGCTTTTTCGAAATATCACAATATAATAGGACTAGAAATAATGGGTGTAAGTTGACAAGTAGAAGGTTCGAGACAGCAGTTGCCAAACACTTTTTTACGCATAGAATCATAGAATGGTAAATAGGTGGAATAGTTTGCCGGTAGAAGTAATTAGTAGCACGTCTATAAACATGTTTAAAAATCGATTAGACGCATATGTTAATAGATTGGATGGATCTTTTCCGAATGGACGACCCCACGGGATTTAGCTGAAAATTTATATACTAATAAATTTTTATATTCTAATAACGAAAATGACCAGTTTCCTGGAGAAATATGCGCAACATATGAAAAAAATTGCATTTATATGCGCACTAATTGCATGGCGCATAACCGTTATCTAGTTTACACCACTCATGACGCGGATACGAGGTTGCTGTGCGTCCCCCGGTTAATTGAATGCCCGTTAGGTCAATTGAATGGCCGGTTAGGTCAACTGTACGCTCATGACGATTGGTTAGGTTAAGTAGTGATATTTTCGTTAAAACTTACGAAAATATCATGACAACCTAACCAATCGTCAAGGGCATTCAATTGACCTAACCTGGCATTCAATTAACCTAACCGGGCATTCAATTGACCGGAGGCAACTCGCAAGTAGATAGATCACAGTTCTGCATTATCACATGATCACACTCCAACAATAATATTCAGACTAAACTAGGTCTAAGCAGACAACACATAAACATTAATAACAAAAAAAAAAACTACTGTTTATGTGAGTTCGTATGGAGAAAAAGGTATGCAAATGAAGATTTATTTATTAAATATTAAATATTGCAAATTTTAATAAATAAAGGATATTATCTGCGTTTTATTTTGTAAAACCCACTAAATAACATCACATAATTTAGATAACGGTCATGCGCCATGCAAGCATGTGCGCATATAAATGCAATTTTTTTCGTATGTTGCGCATATTTCTCCAGGAAAATAATGTCATTTTCGTTATTAGCATATTAAAATTTATTAGTATACGGAGGACATGCACAATACACAATTACAAACACAGTTAGCTAGACCAGCCTATGACCATCCATGAGTGGATCCTAGGGTCTTTGTTGGTCTGAAACATTATAACATTATAATACACTGTGTGTATATATATATATATATATATATATATATATATATATATATATATACACACACACTATATATATATATATATATATATATATATATATATTATATACATTTTAACTGCAAACACGCAGTATAATTAACGTAAAGAACGACGCTTGTATAGGAGAATATTCCGCGCAAGATGAGGAGAGAGAACGAAACAAATTAAAAAATGAGGTAACCACCCGAGAATCGAACCCGGGACCTTCCGATTGCCGGTCAGATATGATAACCATTACACCACGGGCCTCACTCGAACAAATGCCGTAATTCTCCTACATACGCGCAGAAACCAATGCCCCAAGAGGGCACCTCCCGCTTGCCGTACATTATATACATTTTAACTGCAAACACGCAGTATAATTAACGTAAAGAACGACGCTTGTATAGGAGAATATTCCGCGCAAGATGAGGAGAGAGAACTGCGTGTTTGCAGTTAAAATGTATATAATGTACGGCAAGCGGGAGGTGCCCTCTTGGGGCATTGGTTTCTGCGCGTATGTAGGAGAATTACGGCATTTGTTCGAGTGAGGCCCGTGGTGTAATGGTTATCATATCTGACCGGCAATCGGAAGATCCCGGGTTCGATTCCCGGGTGGTTACCTCAATTTTTCATTTGTTTCGTTCTCTCTCCTCATCTTGCGCGGAATATTCTCCTATACAAGTGTCGTTCTTTACGTTAATTATACTGCGTGTTTGCAGTTAAAATGTATATAATGTACGGCATTTGTTCGAGTGGGGCCCGTGGTGTAATGGTTATCAATCGGAAGATCCCGGGTTCGATTCCCGGGTGGTTACCTCAATTTTTCATTTGTTTCGTTCTCTCTCCTCATCTTGCGCGGAATATTCTCCTATACAAGTGTCGTTCTTTACGTTAATTATACTGCGTGTTTGCAGTTAAAATGTATATAATGTACGGCATTTGTTCGAGTGGGGCCCGTGGTGTAATGGTTATCATATCTGACCGGCAATCGGAAGATCCCGGGTTAGATTCCCGGGTGGTTACCTCATTTTTTCATTTGTTTCGTTCCCTCTCCTCATCTTGCGCGGAATATTCTCCTATACAAGCGTCGTTCTTTACGTTATATATATTATATATATATTATATATTTATATACAGGATGTTTCAGGAGGAAAGGTCAATACTTCGGGAGGTGATAGTATCGGTCATTGTGAGAAAAAAAGTTCATATGAACACGTGTCTAATTCTGAATGGGGTACTTGTAGGTTATCTCCCCGCCACCAATTTTGACAGAATATTTTCGTTAAAACTAACGAAAATATCACGACTTAACCTAACCAATTATCAAGGGCGTACAGTTGATCTATTATTAATTATAACATTGTTTGTTTCTGGAATAGTATTTACTATTTACTAATAGATCAACTGTACGCCCTTGATAATTGGTTAGGTTAAGTCGTGATATTTTCGTTAGTTTTAACGAAAATATTCTCTCAAAATTGGTGGGGAAGAGATAACCTACAAGTACCCTGAATGGTTACGGAGATAAAGCTGTTTCAATCTACAAATACAAAAGCATTGTTAATGGTAATCAAGAAAGAGAAAACAATTACTGTTTCTAACATTTAATGTTTAAACATTGGCATTTTGAATGGTATCAGATACAGAAATGACAAATTTGTTACAGTTTACAATGCGTTTTCGAAAATCCCACCGTCAACCTCAATGCACTTTGCAACTCGTGTGCAAAGATCGCTTGTTGTTCGTCTGAGTTGATCTTGACGTTCCTTTATGCTGGCAGCAGCATCCAAAATGCGCGCGAGCAATTCGTCTCGTGTATCCACCTTTCTTTTGTAAACTTGACTTTTCATCCACCCCCACAAACAATAATCTAACGGAGAGAGGTCTGGAGACCTTGGTGGCCATTGAATGGGACCACCGCGGCCGATCCATCGACCAGGGAAAGTTTGATTTAGGTATTGCATCACCAGACGGGTAGAATGTGGAGGAGCTCCGTCATGCTGAAAGTACATACCAGCGCGTGTAGCCAAAGGAACATCCTCCAATAGTCCTGGCATTTCATTTTTCAGAAATTCTAGGTAACTTTGTCCTGTAAGACGATTCTCTAAAGTAACAGGGCCAATCAGCTGATCATCGATGATACCGTACCACACATTGGCAGAGAAGCGATGTTGAAAATTTGTTTCCACAGTGGCATTTGGATTTTCGTCTGACCACCGATGAGAGTTACGAGTATTGTTGATACCGTCACGGGTGAAAGTAGCTTCATCGGTGAACAGTATCAATCGAAGCAATCAGCGAATAGCATTTACCCAATGACAAAATTCCAGTCGCATGGCAGCGTCTCCTGGTTGAAGGTGTTCTACACGCTGTACATGATATGGATGCAAGCCTTCCTCACGTAATGTTTGCCATACTCTTGTGTGTGGTACACCGAGATGTGTAGAAATTCTTCGTGAGCTAGTAGTAGGACTACACTCTACCAACTGAAGAGTGTTTTCCACTTCATCCACATCTTGTTGACCTTCACGTTCAGATGAAACATGAGCGCTGGGAAGTGTACCAATCTCACACAATGTGTTGAAAACCCTGGTAAACACTCTTCGATCCGGAATTCTGCAGTTCGGAAACCGTCGACGGTATTCTGCAACAGCAGCTGTTGCACTTCCATCGCAAAAACCGTAGACATACACCATATCTGCATATTCGGCATGTGTGAAGGTGTGTGGCATTCTTAACACTGCTTTAAACACCAAACAATGTCACTCACAACAATCAGCTGTCAATTGGCTTATGATACATGCTTACATTACAGCTTACATGGTTCAAGGTTATAGGGGAGGGAAGTATTGACCTCCCGAAGTATTGACCTTTCCTCATGAAACACTGTATATAATACAACTTGTCACACTTTTTTTTACTTATCATGGCTTCCGATGCGTAGCTAAAATTTTTGATGGCTACATTCTTTTCTAAATTTTTTCACCAACTTCAATTTCTTCATTATTATTATTAATAGTACATTACCCGTCGCTTCACTGACGGTTAGCTAAAGACCCGCCCTACGTGCGGGTAGTAAAACATCCAAGTAGAGGGCCGGAATATTTTTTGTAGTTCGAAGGCTGTTATTAGCTGTTATTAGCTAGGTTAGGTTAGGTTAGGTTAGGTTAGGTTGGTTAGGTTGGTTAGGTTAGGTTAGGTTAGGTTAGGTTAGGTTAGGTTGGTTGGTTAGGTTGAGTCGTGATATTTTCGTTAAAGCTTAACCTAACCTAACTTAACCTAACCAATCGTCAAGGGCGTACAGTTGACCTAACCGGGCATTCAACATCAAGGTGCACAACCTCGGGACCTAATCAATATGTGTGTGAAGTTTTATGTTTGTAACTGCTTTCATTTTGGAGCTATGGCTGGAACAGACACACACACACACACGCACGCACGCACACACGCACGCACGCACGCACGCACGCACACACACACGCTGAAAGTGTGACGGACGGACGGACGGACAGCTCTCTTTTATATTATAATAGTAGAGATTACGGGAGGCAATGTGAAGCTCAAGATTGTCATGACTGCGTTCTTTTCTATAGTTTTATTGACCAAATAATTGAACTGACAGTAATTGGGTGGCCTGCGACCCCCCAACTACTGGGGGTTCAATTATTTGGTCAATAAAACTATAGTCATGAAAATATTAAGCTTCACAAATCTTGACACAATGTGAAGCTAAAGATTTTCATGGCTGCGTTCTTTTCTATAGTTTTCGCGGTGCTGGGGCCTATATATATAATATATATATAATATATATATATATATATATATATATATAAGTAGTATTACCACAAAAACGTAGAGTGCAATTGCAATGCAACATTGCATGCAACACGATACGAGTGTTTTTGACCCCGAAAAAGTATATATATGTGTATATACATATATATATGTATATATATATATATATCTGTGAACTCCAAGGGTAACCTAACCTGGCTGCTCAGGCCCCCAAAATATATATATATATATATATATATATATATATATATATCTGTGTGTGATCTCCAAGAAAAGCTTCTTTTATATATATGAGTGGTATGTATTTGAACTCCAAGGGTATCCTAACTTAAGGCAGATCAGGCCCGAAAAAAAAAAAAAAATATATATATATATATATATGCATGTGGGTGTGGGGGTAGCCTAAACACCAGAAGGAGTAGAGAGGTCTTTTCATTGCGGCGTCTCGATGCAGTTTGATTTCTTCAGCGTTAAGGTCATTTGGCTTGGAAGGCAGCCCTTACACTGTTATTTACGTACATATAAACTAGCGACTCTTTGCATCAAACACACACACACACACACACACACACACACACACACACACACACAGTGTATCGTTTATATATATATATATATATATATATATATATATATATACTGTGTGTATATATATATATATATATGCCCCTCATTTCCATTAATGTTTGCTTAAAAGGTGTAAATAAAACAGCTACAGCTTTCTGACTATTTAATATATATTGAAATACAAAATATGTATATACATTAGGTGCAAAAACAGTAATAATACGAATTATATATATATTTACATAAAAAATATCACAGCAGTATAGGAGAATTGCATTAAAAACAGGAATAAATGGTTTTATTTAACATATGTATATATACGTATCAAAAATAATACAGATAATACAGAAGAATTCTATATACAACAAAATACACATCACATGTTTTATATATATATATATATACATTAATAATGGAAATACATGGATTAAGGACGGTTTCTACCACGCTTAAATAATAATATATATATATATATATATATATATATATATATATATATATATATATATATATATATATATATGTGTGTGTGTGTATACTATGCAGAAAAAATAATGCGGTAAGTACAGAAGATTTCTATATACATCAAAATACACGTTTAATATACAGTATATACACGTCAAAAATGGAAATACATGCTTTAATTTCCACCATGCTTAAATAAAATAGTAAACTCGCACGTGATCGAGTCCACACTTACATCATCATTACTCTGTACTACACAATAAATGCTATTTACATTAATTCACCATTCAAAGTATGCGGGTATCTATATTTCAACTCGTTTAACACTATTTTTGTATCCACTTTACAATTGGGGGACAAACTATCACGCTCTCTAAACGCGGACAGAATACAGTCAAAAGCACGCACAAAGACGACATCGTTTGCTACAACATCATCATTAAATTTAAGTTTATAAACACTCCTTTCCAAACGGTTGTTTATTCTTTCAACGCTGACCTTTTCAACTGTAAATTCTTCTTCACAACTCATATCGGCAGTTGAAGTACGTTTCTAAATCGTGCCAGCAACTGTGTCTTATATAAAGAAATAATTCTTCAGGGTGAACAGTGAAGGTGAGTTTAGCCCTGTACCGTTCTAGCCCTTTGTACCAAAGTTCATGATATTTTGAGGGGTCTACACCTTCTAAATAGGCAGCCAGTTCTAAACCACTCTCCCTTTGTTCGGCCCTACACTTGGTAAAATTCACGATATATGAACGCTCTAGTGCAGTTTAATTCTGCAGTATAATCGATTACATCGTTTGTTCTGCGAAAACCCACAATGCCCTCGCCGGAATAACCACAGAGTATTTGGACGTCGTGCTCCTCATGCTTCGCACGAATTAGTGTGGTCTTAAAGGAATCAAAGGAGGGATGAGTAGAAATTCTTTGTGTGTTCACCACATCTGTAGACTTTAGTGAGTACCACTTCAGGAATGTAGAGCATGCAGCATCATTGGAAGCCATCGTTTTTTCTTCCACGGGAGAAATCTTTAACAGTTTAAAAGACATGTCTGAGATCCAGTGCATACGGAGGTCAACTGAGTACGCAGGAAGGAGATATTTCTTGACTAGTAGCATGAGTAACGTGACTCATTTTATTGGGCAGCAACATGCAGTGGGTGGTGCTTAGAGTTTTTCATGTATACACACACACAAAAAAAAAAAGGTGAAAATGAAACGCTAACTGAAACGATTTATATTAAACACAAAAATAAACACATCGTCACCAAGTAAATCGTCTCTAATTCATGATATATATATATATATATACACACATACTATATATATATATATATATGTGTGTGTGTGTGTGTGTATATGTATAATATTCATGCACCATAAGAAATACACGTAATAAATAGAAAAATAAATAAACATACCCCAACAACTAAATAGACGGTAATACATATATATATAGCAGACATTCAAGGACCATGGTACCAAAAAGGTACAGTGTCGTAGGCGCCAGGCACCTCGTATCGTTTCCTTTATGTGTTACGACAAACCTTCGAGCCCCTAAGTTCCTTCACGCCCCCTAATTTCTGTGTTCGGAAGTTATGAGTTCCCACAACCAGGTTGGGTGGCTGGTCAGCCTTATTACCATCGTCTTCTAAGCTTACTAGATCTTTGGGCGATTCAAAGTTGACGATCTGGCGACTGGCATGGTTAAGCGTGATGCCTTTAGCCTTCACGATGTACTTGTACTCCTCCCCCACCCTCACCCGTACTCTGAGTTTTTGGGACTGTTGAGACAAAATAATCGGTGTATGCGATGCCTCCACACTCATCCTCGATCTTGTCAGTCAACTCTCCAAGGAATTCCCCAATAGGAGGCATGTATTTACCTTCCCTCTCCATGAATATCACACTATCTGTATCTGCGTACAGAACCCTCCGGTCAGGAGAATGCAGTAGACTCCAAAGTTTAATGCAGGCGTATGCTGTTGTGAAACTGGCTACAGGTATGTTTGTAACACGTGATGTATCTGTAGCCAATTCGGTTCTGTTGTACTTTATTATGTAATTATTACCCATTACTTCACGATTTCCATGGCCTCTTTATCGGGAGCATTGGCGTAATCCCACACCTCGTTATAACTTTGGGCTAGGTGGACGTTTCCCTTGTCTGTATTCTGAGCAAATTTCCCCCAAAGACTATTTAGACACAACTTTGCGCTAAAGCGCTAGCCAGGGTTCTTCGTAATTTGGTCCCGTTCAAGTTATATTTTCACGATCACGGTAGAGCTAAATATACGCCGATTTTTCATTTTCGGTCTCAACTCCTCTGGGGTACCCTGATGCTTCTACTTTATCCTTCAAAAAAGTGTTTATATATGGTGTGAAAAGGTTGGGGAGCTTCTGAAACCCCCACACCTCATATATCTTCAGTATTCTGTAACCGTGATGAACGGCTAGGGACAGCTCAGGACTTGTATATACGCCTCTCATCTTCCTCTGATTGGTTGTGTGATTACAGACCCCATTTTTCTCCCTTGCACACTTCACGCAAAGGGGAAACAGGAGTTTGTGAACTATAACGACGGGCAAGATTGGCATCCATAAATCGCGAGGGGGAGTACATCTACGAAGGAAAGGCCGAAATAGTTCTCGTTCAAATTAGCTGAGAACTCTTCAACGCTAGGCAGGGGGGGGCACCAGATTTTCAGGTGCGCCTACGGGGTACGGATTGTTCTTCATCACGTAGGGGTATAAATAACAGAAGTCGTAGTAATGGAGTTTCACTCCCTCTGTAGGTAGAAAGTATAGTTTGAAGGGGTTTGTACGCCCGCCAAACAAACTATCGCCGCATTTGAGACGATCCAGCACCATTGAATGCTTGATGGTGGTTATTTCTTTGCGGTGCTGTCCATCTATCTCCATCTATTCATCATATTCGTGCTCCCACAAGACCTTGTGAGTGAACATGGAACTTATAAGCTGATCGCGAGTGCGGGTCCATGCGAGACTGTCGGCAGGAAATCTACCATAGATATCTCCCACGATTCCACACCTAGGACGTGGGCATCCATGCCATCAGCAACCGTTAAAGGAGTATGCTGTCTTCTCACCAGTGGCACAGTCTTCGCTTCGACCATCTACCCCAAAAACAAGACCGTTGACCTTAATGGCCACTTCCCCCGTTTTGCAGGCATGTTTTATGTATACACCGCCCTGTTGCTGTAGGTGTATGAGCCACTAAATAGCCTTATGCCCATAACTGTGTGGGTTGTTCCTGTGAATGACGGCTAGTGTGTCTTTAGGCATGAAGTTGTTCTCAAACACCATAAAACACAATGAGGCGATCGTCGTTACGGCTTGTAGCGCGTCGCAGTTGAATCGGACTATGTACAACCTTCTAAAGGCCTGGAAACATACTTAAGTAGGCCTCTTACGTCATTCACGCAATAACGCTCACATTCATCCGCTATATTGTATGGATTATCTTCATTAAAACTGTTGTAGTACCTCTCAAAATCTCACGTCTTCACGCTCACTATCACTCATGTTGACATAGTTAAAGTAATGTTTGGGGTTGGTAGTCCTACGTAATTTAAAATGTTGCTAGTGAGGAAAGTGTAAGGGAAATACCTTTTTGAAACTTCGGCGGCTACGCCCATGACCTTGGGTAGCTTGACTAATTTACAAGGTGTGAATAACAAAGTGTCTTTAAACTGAACATTGCCTCTTATTTGCATCTGTATAATCTTGTTTCTTCTTTTCAAGGAATCGTCTGTAAATTTCTCCGATGATTCGTGTTCAAGCAGTTCTTTATAAAGGAATTGTGTATCAAATTTTGCGCCATTACGGGAAAGAATATACAGTCATTTTTTTTAACTTGTCGCTAACTTGACAATATAAGACACAAAGTTTCACGGGGGTGTCGTGTGCGCTCGTTTTAAAAACGTTTTTTCGTTTACAACATTTGCGATACTCATCACACTCGACGTTCATGCACTCGTCGCATATAGTCTGGCTTACAAGTAGATGTGGGATAACCTCTTTGGTTTCAGCATCCGTGTATGTCTCTATATCGTAGTATACAGTTATACAAGGTTTATTTTAGGTTTGGCGTCTTTCATATAGCATACATGCTTTACACCATCAGCCTTATATATCTCATGGCATGTAGAACAACAAATTTCATCACATTTATGCATGAATTTTCCCCAATTGTCCATCATATGAAACATGCCGCATTCGCAGATTCTCATTTTCCTGCACGTACCATTTGATTTATGGAATTCAAAACAGTTATTATTAAAAAATGTCCGTCTACACACATTAGTCTCTCTTCTCGGCTCAACTACACGACTTTCACATTTGGAGCTCTTACACTGCTCACATACCATGTGGCAGTCCTTACAATGCTTCACTATATCATCCGCAAATTCGAGACATCCCTTACACAAATCATGATGCCTTCCATATTTTCGACTTTTATCATAACTCGCGTAAAGAGCCCTTACATTGCGGATGGGGAGATACGTTGTCCCTGACAGCACTAAAAATAAGTAGAGTTTAGTACGTTCTCTCACACGCTTTTAAAAACATACACAGTCCCACGACGATCATCCATTCCAAATACAACAATGCAAACACTCATTTCCTGCTCTACCCTTCTCAGCTCTTCAGGTCCCATATTACAGTGAAACTCGAGCTTGCAATCTGCGGCCAGTTTACGGGAACGCTACACAACCGCAGGCAACCATATTTTTTGGGGCGCCATATTTAGTACAGTAAACATATGAGCCAAGACTACTGCTATAAAGCCGCAACCACGCTCGGTGTTTATATGCCGTCTGTAAATAGCTTGAGAATTGAAGTTAAGAGTATAAGGTGTGGCCTTATGTCTCGCAACACGGTATACGCGGTCTATATCTATCGTGAAGTTGTCTGTGCTGAATGCGATACTACTTTGAGATGTCTGCATTATACGACCCAAATTGTATTCTATATCTACAGCAGCCAAGCGCCTGTAGGGTATTACCACCCAAAAATCATTTCTATCTCTATCTCGTCGTCTGACCCGAACCCGAAGGACAGTCACGTCCTGGCTTCACGCCCCTCACTGTTCTGAAGGGAAACTCCACAATACGTTGAACTACGTGAAGCAGTCCGTGTTCAGCACTTTACTATACATGGTTCGCGGGTCGACCCTGATTACGTACCGGTTTCTAGTCAATGACTATGTAAGGCTGTCGCGTTCGGGAATAAATTCGCGAAGGGATTTGAGCAAGGTTGGACACGTGAGACTTTTGAAGTTAGGGCTAGGAGGCCTAAAGACGAGATAATGCTGTATCACGTTGAAGATTTGAATGGGGAAGAAATTGCAAGAGGTTTTTGCAGCGAGGAGTTACAGAAAGTTACATTTAATTTAGGAAAAAATGTGTTTAAAATTGAAAAAATTTTAGGCAGCAAAGGTTCAGGAAACAGAAAAATGTACCTGGTGAAATGGCTAGGGTACCCAGAAAGCTTCAACACCTATATAAAATCTGATGCAATGATGAAGCTTAAATAGTATACAACATGGCGCCTAACCACTTCTACGTCACAATCCCGTCCTTTTCTTCTCTGTCTGTATATCCTAACAACACCCAGGCCAACTTTGCAACAGAACTCCATGGACCCATTGAATTGAGCCGTGAATCATATGAGGTATGAATATGCGAATTTCAATTGGCTATCAAGTTTTTAAGTATTGATAATAAAGAACCCGTTTATACGGTTCTTAGAAACCGTGATGAGTGAAAAGGCCGGAGTAACTCGGGACGATACCATGCGCTCGGCCCCGAGTTGGGAGGCATAGTACTAAACTACAGAAGTAACACTAGGACCGAGTCAATATGACACAGCCGAGGATGTTGTGAGAGACTTAAATGGTAGTTTGAAAAGTTCAAATCTTACGGCTGATTTAGTATACGAAATCGTAAACAAAGATACCCCAATACATACTTTGACTCTAAAATCAAAGGCGAACAGAAATATTAAAGACAAAGGGCTGTTCAAAATTATAACCTAGGGCAGATATGTGGCAGCCTTCCAAAGAGATACTTTTCACGAATCACAACATGACTTGTGCAGCTTGTATCAGCTGAAATTGGAGAAATTGAACGATGGAGACCCTACCCCGGACATGTGCTATATTTACAACAATATCGTGGAACATCAGTTTGTCGGGGATACACAGGCGCGCCTGCTGCGCATCGCCCACATTCCCAATCATAGAGGAAGGAGCTTAAGCATCACATACAAGAAGCCTCATTATGTTAATGTCGCAACTAACCTACTAACCAGTATCTCAATATATATAAGAACGATTGAGGGGAAAAGTTTTCCATTCGATGACGGGAGCTTAATAGTGAAACTTCACTTCCGTCGTACTGTAATAGAATGACCCAAAGGCCGTTCACAGTCTATCGAGGGGTGAGATACCGGCGCGGAAGCGGGATTGGGTCTATTTTGTCAACCATACAACGTACGGCTGTCCACTTGCTGAAGAGTGGTGCCAGATATCTCGGCAGGAAAGCGTTACAATCAGGTCATAAGACATAATAGACATAAGACATAATAGCCGGGACTAAGCCTAAAGAAGCTCTAAAAAACATTTAAAGCGTACACGGGACGAAATCGTCAAATATGCAGAGAAAAATGCGTGATGGAAGGAAGAAGAAGCACACTGTATGGGGGAAGAAGAAGAAGGGGTTACCAACTCGTGGCGCTAAACGTAAAATGACATAAAAAAAAGAAGTGTTCTAAGCGTATGAAACCTATAGTTGACCACTTTTTTAACAGATATAAGCTAAGGACGTTGGTCTCATGAATCATTGACTGATTACTATTTATCGAGAGAGGTGTCACTATTTCTGACGGGCCATGGCAAGTTTCATCCATCCGTGTAGTTCACAATGTTGTAAATCGGAGCTGGTCCTCTTTGACATGCCCCCGACACAAATATCTATAGAGCATAGCGATTTTATTACAGTTAATCCACTAAACACTATTAGCTCTTCGAGTGCTCCTATAGAGTTCGTGATCCCTAGCTCAGGCCCTTACTTTTTTGACCCAGGCTAAACTACGCTAAACTACGAATAGCACATTTAGATGGAACGGATTGCGAAAACGATTACGTTGTATACCCAGAAACAAACTTTCTACACTCCATATTCAGTCAGTGTGACGTGTATTTAAACCAGGCTAACATCTCGGCAGGGTCTGAATACTACCACCTACGCCTTCACACAGATTTCACATTCCAGGAGAAGTTGCTTGTGAATGAGGTCGATATGAAAATAAAGCTCACCAGTACATGCCCTGAGATTTGTTCAAATCTGGGTGCTGGCCAAGAAGAGGGAGTGAAGTCTGTGGTGATTCATATTAAGGAGAAATTAAGCTCTGCTAAGCAGATGAGAATTGAAAAAAATTTACTACATGCCACAGTGAAATACCAATTAATAGAGTCCAACTTAAGATGTTCACAGTATCCTTAGGGTTAACATCGAAGCAGATAGAAAATGTTGCTCTTGGAACTCTACCTTAAAGGCAATTAATTGGGATGCAGGAACACGCTTCTGTGAATGGTAAATACAAAAAGACCGCATTTAAATTCGAAAATTTCGGCCTTAAAAATATAACCCTGTACGTCAATGGGGTGGCTTTAGGTGGGACATTGGAAACGAATTATTCTACAGATGACGAGTTTCCAATTTGCTCGAAAGCGTTTAGTAATCTTGCACATATTGCCAGTACTTGCGACGAATTAGAAATCGGCATAACGCAGAAGGAATTCATTGAGAGGGTCAATCTTTACTCCTTTGACCTCTCTCCCGATTTATCAGCGCGTATAAACACACACATAAGCCCACAGCAGAGTGGGAACATCTCAGTCAGGTTAGAATTCGACAAGCCGCTAGTCGCACCTTTTAGTGTAGTACTTTACCTCGAATCGCAAACACTAATCGAAGTTGACAGGCTTAGGGCCATCGTCACAGACTTTTAAAAATGGACACGTTTACACTTCAGAGAGTAATGAAGAGTAATCGATTCACACGCCCCAAACTTATCGGCGTGTTTGCTGAGAATGAAACGTTGAAACCCCCAACCACGAGACACTGCGGCGCACTTATTTAGAATACAGATGTTAGCGGTGGAAAAGGGATTCATTGGATAGCCGTTTACTTTAAAAATAGCGAGCGAATTACTACTTTAATTCACTGGGCGGATATCCATAGAATGATGTTATTATTGTAAAATTTCTCGAACAACTACAAATTCGGCAGATAGTGTGGAATCCTTACCGATTCCAGAGCTACTACAGCAATGTCTGTGGCATGTATTGCTTGTGTTTTCTCATGCATATAGCCCGCGGGGAACGAATTTACAAATTTTTAAAATTATTCGACTTGTGTGACACTGAACTGAATAATGAACTGATATGCATGGCACTCGATGCATGCCACTCGATGTACTTTGTGAAGTTTTATGTGTGTATATATATACATATATATATATGTGTATATATATATATATATATATATATATATATATATATAATTGTAACTTCATCAGTTAATTATTTTAAATTGTAACAGTATGCACAGTATAGCTTTTATTATTATACTGTGTAAATTTATAAAATGTATCCCTAATACTAATCATTTGTGCAATGTTTAAGGACGGGATCACGTTCTGTAACTATTTTACTATGTGATGGTTGCTAATTCTGTAACTATTTTATAAATTGTATCCCCTAATAATAATAATTCACAGACCTGCGATGATTTTGTTGTCCAAAATATTTTATCATTTACAGTAATTTTTGCACGCTCATTCCGAAAATAATATTTTTTTCGCCATCAAGTACAGATTTTTCACAAAATATCATATTTCATATTATATATGTGAGTAATTTTCATTAAAATTGACTCAATTAAATTTTGATTAAAAACTGCTGCCTATAAATGCTTCCAGATCAGAAGTGACGTCATAGCGTCTTCTAGAACATTCGAGAAATGCACTGCTAGTATATAAGTGACTGACAAGCCATGAGATGAGTCAGTCTCTCAAGTGCGTGCGAGGTTATAGTTCTTTATTATTCAAAGGTGCGCGGTGACTATATTTCTCTTTTGAAATTTGTTTATTTGTCGCTATGGCAACCAGAGGGTGTGTAAATAGCCCAAACATTTTCTGTTATATTTGTTGAAAATTTACTGTGAAAAAACAAAGGCGAGATATTACAGACTTCGTCAAGAAAGCATACTTTGCGTACTTCGGAATGAAACTTGGGGATCAAGACAAATCATGGGCTCCACATAAAGTTTGCAGTGTTTGTGTTGAACAACTTAGACTGTGGAGTAAAGGTGAAAAGGATTCTTTACCTTTTTGGGATTCCAATGGTCTGGCATGAGCCTAGAAATCACAGCAATGACTGCTATTTTTGTTCATGTAACGTGCAAGGCTACAATACTAAAAATTAAAAGGAAATTTCTTATCCAAACTTTCAATTTGTTATAAGACCTGTTGCTCCTGGACCTGGTATTACCTGTACCTACTACACCAAATACTCTTGATATAACTTCATCTAATTCGGTGTCTGATGACGATGGAAACGATGATATTGATTGTTTTCAAACCGAAACATCTGGTGAACCCCATTTGTTTACACAAAGTGAACTTAATGATTTGGTAAGAGATTTGTCTCCCGAAGGATTCTTCAGAAATTTTGGGATCCAGACTTTGTGCAAAGAACTTGCTTTCTCCCGGGACTTCATTTTACTAGTACAGAAATCGAGAAAAAGAATTCATCCAATATTTTTCTCAAGAAAATTCCTGGTATATTGCAACACTGTTTCGGAACTAATACTTAAGTTAGGCGCTGCAGTCTATAATCCAAATGAGTCGAGACTTTTCATTGATTCCTCCAAAAGAAGTCTAAAAGGCTCATTCGGTTCACTTGAAGGAAACGTACGGAAATCTTGAGCTTCTTCTAGCTAAGGTTAAATACAAAGAACACGGTTGGCTAATTTGTGGAGACTTAAAAGTGATTTGTATGTTGATAGGTCAACAACCAGGTTATACGAAGTTTCCATGTTTTTTGTGTGAATGGGATAGCCGAGTAAGAACTCAGCACTGGATAAAAAAGGAATGGCCACGCAGAGTCAACCTGACACCTGGTTCTAAAAACATTCAACGTGAAAGTTTGGTTGACACGAAAAAAGTCCTTTTACCCCGCTTCACATAAAATTGGGCTTGATGAAACAATTTGTTAAGGCCTTGGACGAAGATGGAGATTGTTTTAAGTGTATGTGTGGTAAATTCCCAACTCTTTTGGAAGCAAAATTGAAAGAAGAAATTTTCGTTGGTCCCCAGATTAGAAAACTGACTTTGGATGAACACTTTCAAAGAACAATGAACAATCTTGAAAAAAGAAATGTGGATTGCTTTTAAGGATGTTATCAGCAAGTTTTGGAGGAACAACAAGATTGTGAACAACATGCTAAATAAGTTCAAAGAGTTGGGTTGTAATATGAGTTTAAATTACATTTCTTAAATTCACACTTGGATTACTTCCTTGAGAATCTGGGAGCACTCAGCGAAGAACAAGGAGAACGGTTTCACTAAAACATCAAAGAAATGGAGAAGAGATATCAGGGAAGGTAGGACATCAGCACGATGGCTGATTGCTGCTGGATGTTGAAATGGGATACTCCAGAATTATTACATAAAAGAAAAGAAACAGCGCGTACATTCGAGACTAAAAGGTATAGATCTCACAAGAAAACTCAGGACAAATAAAGATGAATATGTAATTGACGTTAATAGTCTTCTTTCTTTTTAAAGTTGTTTGCATTTGTAATTAGTATAACAAAGCGAAATAGGTACCTAATGTAAATTGAAATAAATAATATTTATTTATGTTTTTTTCCTTTCCAGTTTGCAGAAAATCCTTACGTGATAGAAAAAAATGGACACCTTATTCGAAATCAGCGTAATTGAATTACATAAAATCAGTTATTAGTAAGAAAACAACTCTTACAAAGTTCTCATTCGCAGGCTTGTGAATTTGTGTAACGTTTAAGGACGAGGATTATGTTCTGTAACTAACTTAAAATGTAATGACTGATAAATCTGTAATTAATTAAAAGTGGTTATATTTATATATATATATATATATATATATATGTATGTGTGTGTGTATATATTATATATATATATATATATATATATATATAATATATGTATGCAGTGAACAGACAAAGAAACAGACTACGAAACAGACAGATAAATAGACAAACAAATTCCTTCTTCCACGCCGTGCGTAGACATCTTAAAATCATATAGAAGCGAAAGACACGTGGTGTTCAAGGAATCAGAAACAATAAGGACATTTGTTTTTCCCAAAAGGCCCGCAAAAGCTAGCCCCTTAGCAACATAGGACGCTTGGAGTCGTCTCAGAAATGCCGCGAAACTTAGCGTCACGAGAGGTTATATAAGGCGTAGTTTACTGGCATTCACTCTCACTCCACTCGTGCGTACATCTCGAACGTCTACTCTCCACGCAGTGCCATCATTGACTTTAGCCGGCATCAAATCAAGTCCCACTTCAACTATATATTGTGCAAGAACGAAGCATCACTTGAAGTACGCTACAAATCCTTCCTGCAAGAAAGGACACCACTGCTGTAAGCGTTTCATCATTGGACTCCTCACAACAATCTCGACCGGTTTTCAACTTTCATACTGAAGGGCACCGGCAAAGTTCACCACGCTGCAGTAACATCTTCGAAGAAAAGGTCCGTGAACTTTCTACGAAGCTACAAGCCCCAAATCACTTCGCTTCGTTCATCTTCCACCACTGTACGAACGGCGCCCGTGCAACAAGCTTTATATAGGCCCCCGCTAGCGGTCTCAAGGTCATCCTCGACGTGCGAAATACATGCCGATCAACTTCACTTCGGGCCTACAGTCTACAAGTCAACCTGCAAGTATCTATTCCATCCAGAGGTATTCGGTATTTCGGTAAGCCTACCCCTTTTTGCCTCGTCTTAAACAATTAACGCGAAGCCTACGTAGTGTAATCGGAGAACCGCAATTTAGGCTATACCGAAAGTGTCTCCATAATCGTTCAAGCTAACCTTCTCGTTAAAACTGCAGTAGGCCCAGTTCAAGTGTCATTCCAATACCGTAATCATGTATCATCGTGCTATTGTGTTCTTTCATGGAATTCATTTTTATTTTTGCATCCATTTGTTTATGTGATCCTTTTAAGCATTTCATTATTGACGGCCTAATCCACTTATAGTGTACTAAACGTAAGTGTATTCTTTCTATCATTAATAGGCTGCATCATCAATTCTATATTCCATTTATGCATAACTCTTTAGCCTACTAAGTCAGTGTATTACATAATCCATTCAGTGTACCTAACGTACGTACATAATTCATATCATTAATAGGCTGCATCATCAATTCTATGTTCCATTTATGCATAACTCTTTAGCCTACCTAAGTCAGTGTATTACATAATCCATTCAGTGTACCTAACGTACGTACATAATTCATATCATTAATAGGCTGCATCATCAATTCTATGTTCCATTTATGCATAACTCTTTAGCATACCTAAGTCAGTGTATTACATAATCCATTCAGTGTACCTAACGTACGTACATTATTTATATTATCAATAGGCTGCAGCATCTATTCTATCTTCCATTTATGCGTAACTCTCTAGCCTACCTAAGTCATTGTATTACGTAATCCATTAAGTGCACCAACGTACGTACATGATTTCTGTTATCAATTGGCTTCATATTTCATGCTGCGTTCCATTTGTGCACAACTCATTAGCATATATATATTAACAATTAAGCTGTATAACCATTTCCTCATTTGCTAAGCTTCAGTTATCAATAGCATAATATAAATGCCGTTTGAAAATAAAAACCCACTCTAATAGACAGAGTTTATTTCCACAACAGTTTCGATGCCCACTGGCATCCTCTTCGGGTGGATACAGAAAAACGAATTCGTTTTTCTGTATCCACCCGAAGAGGATGCCAGTGGGCATCGAAACTGTTGTGGAAATAAACTCTGTCTATTAGAGTGGGTTTTTATTTCATATTTTGACCTTTACGTAGAAAAAAGTGAAGTTTTTTGCATTTATAAATGCCGTTATATAATTGTTAATCACTATAACTACTATCATTGCATTTGTTATTCACTGTAAACAAATAACTGATTTATTTTCTTAATTAAACACAAAACAACAAGTGATTTTTATTTGCTTGGGTGTAAGCCAAGCTGGTGACCTCGAATCAATTGGTGGCCTTCCAGAAAGTAATTATAGCAAGCCTACTTGATTAGTCACATAAAACCGGTGATACCGTAGTACATCTTAAATTGTTGACCGCCAGCCTTGTCATTAACAATAAATCATTCCATCAATTAATCATTAGCACTAAATTAATCAGTATCACCTCACTCGGCTATTACTAGTCTACTATATATATATATATATATATATATATATATATATATATATATATATGTGTGTGTGTGTGTGTGTGTGTATATATATATGTGTGTGTGTGTGTGTGTATATATATGTGTGTGTGTGTGTATATATATATGTGTGTGTGTGTGTGTATATGTATATTATATATAATATATTATATATATATATATATATATGTGTGTGTGTGTGTGTGTATATATTGACGCGTTCGGTGGAGAAGGGGCGAACGCAACATTTTCGAATTATGCCACAAAATGCAGTTAAAGTTTGTAAACTTTAAACCTTTGTATTTTTCCAGTTTATTGAAATGTTGTATGAATTTGAACATATTTGAGTAAAATATTGTTGTGTAATATGTCGATATAATAAAACGCCAAGAAATTTTACAATATTATTTATTGATAGCTTCTGATGTTAACTGGTGTAATCCATTATATGGTCCTCTTCGTCGAATGTTGTCTTACCTGCTTCAACTGTTTCGGTTTCTTCCAGTTCCTTTAACAATCTTGTATAATAGTTCACTGCAGTTGCAGGCATTAGGTCTGATAATTCTTTGAGATCTTTTATTTTTTCCTTAGTTATTGGCAGCAATTGGGAATACTTTGGTTGCAGTGTCTGCTGGGCTAGATTGAATAAACTGACACTGTAGGATTTTTTCCCTTTCTGCAGTCTGACGGGATGGCTATTATTTGGGGTTGTGCGGTATGCAGTAGATATTACGTAGCCTTCTTTGTGTTGAAAGTCAAATATTAACTTTCTTGCATCTGTAAATTTAGTGTTGATTTCCTAATGACAATGCACGTTTTTAGGACGTCAAAATCGAGAAAATCAGCATGTTTCATTTCTACAACTAGGAAGCGCTGCGAAACGGCTGTAGTTATGGCCGTAACATAATCTTTTTTGGTGTAAATAATATTGCTGTAATTATTTTTTATATTTTGTTCAATTTGGCCAAATTGAGCATCACAGGGCATTGTCGAGTGACCAGAAAGTAGATAGATGTGTTCAATGTGAAGCAATGATGCGGAGTGAATTTCTCTGATACATTAAAACCTAAATTTTACCGTGAAAGAGTGCAGACTAACATCTAATTTTTTGCATAGGTAAAGCAAAGGTTTTAAAGGATAATTATACGACAAAAACTCATTTTCGAATTTTGTGGCGTTCGCCCCTTCTCCACCGAACGCGTCATATATATATATATATAATATATATATATTATATATTATATATAATATATTATATATATATATATATATATATATATATATATATTATATATATATATATATATATATATATATTATATATATATGTTAATATGCAACAAAGAATAGAATACAAGACAGAACAGTTCACTTCTTTAATAATTTAGAAATTTTGCATCTTGCGTGTAGTAATCCTTGCTCAATGATTCTCACTGTAAACTCATACATAGGTATTATAGTAAGAAAGTATCCCTGTTAAGAGAAGCAGGAAGCACCCTGATAAAATCTTACAACTATCATACTGAGATTATTCCTGGATGGAATGATTTTATTGCCCCCTGAAGAGGGAATCGAAAGACGCCTATGATTTGTGGTGCTTTCATGGTAGACCCAGATTAGGACCAGTATACATGAATATGTGTAGAAGTAGGGGGTCAGTATAAGTCGGCCATAAGGCGATTTAAACAGGAAGAAGAGTCTATTCGAGCATCAAAAACCTGTGAAGTTCGCATAAATAATGATAATAACAAATTTTGGAAATTTGTTAAGAATCAAACGGGTGTCAAAATGTCCTCCCTCCGAAAATCGATGGGGTGTCGGGGGAAGATGAAATTGCAAAAATGTGGAAAAAACCACTACTCTAACATTCTTAACAGTGTGAGTAAAGATAATCTTAAGATAGATTGCAGCGAAACGCCTGTGGGAAAGACAAGGGAAAATACTTTGATATCAGTTCCTGAAGTAAAGAGGTTAATTAAAGAGTTAAAGACTGGTTCTGCGTCAGGGGTAGATTACCTATCGAATGAGCACTTAAAATATGCCAATAACGTAGTATGTCTGCATTTATCATTGCTCTTATCAGCCATGCTTGTTCATAGCTATATCCCTGCAGAGTTCATGAGGGTATATATCTTGCCCCTGGTTAAAAATAAGTATGGCGACATTCTGTCCAGCAATAATTACAGGCCTATTGCTGTGGCTTCCTGCTTCCCGAAACTACTAGAAAGACTCTTGTTACTCCGATTAAATGATTACCTATGGACATCTAATCAGTTTGGTTTTAAAAGGTCCCACTCAGCTGACCCGTGTATCTATGTACTTAAAAAAACAATAGCTAAATACATTGACAGTAATTCAACTATTTATAGCTGTTTCCTAGATATAAGTAAGGCATATGATAGAGTGAACCACAATATTTTATTTGCAAAACTAGAAGACAGGAAGGTTCCCATGTATATATTAAATTTATTGAAATTTTGGAATTCCCACCAATCTTTCACCGCTAGGTGGGCATGTACTATCCGAATGTTTTGGCTCCTCTTGCGGGGTGAGACAAGGCTCCTTGCTCTTAAACTTAAACCTCAACCGGGACCATGCACGGTCTGTGTTTAACATACATGTGTCAAAGGGGACCATTCTGAGTTGTTGTATATTAAACGGACGTGTTATGTGCCTTGAAAAGTGGACGCTCAATGTCCCGGTTGAGGTTTAAGTTTTGTTTTGGCTAAAAATACAATAGTTGCCCCTTTTTCTTGGATGTATTCAATCCGACGTGAATGCAACGAGTGCTAGGTGTAAGCTGTAAACCCTAGGTCCTGTCCCAAAGCTGGATCCTATCTGCTTTGCAGATAGCTGGTGGGGAAGCTATATTTTGGGGCCTCTTTGCGAGTAACCCGGTGCCCATGTTGGGCTTTCTATCATGAAAAAAACAACAACCCATAGTATTTGTCATTTATCATTACTTATTCGAACTATAGTGGATGTAATTTCCCAGAAGAGTTCCTTGTTCCATGTTCTCTCTGTGTTTAACATATATATATATATATATATATATATATATATATAACTGAAATAAATGCATGCATCCTTGTTCTGAATGTATATGGATATAAATAGTAGTACTCACATTGTATCACCGTAGAGGTATACCGGCGGCGAACCATATTCTGATAGGCATTTTTGTATGGAAGAATCGGCCCGTGAGACAAAACAATAAATAGATAAAATTAGGCATAATCATAATAAGACACATAAACACAAAATCACACAATCAGTAATCACAAAACTTCACAAACCACACTTTTACACAAATGCTAATACAAACGATTTAACTTCTATATATATTTCACTCGGAGTGCTATTGAATAAAACTACTTCTTTATATTTAGAACAGAGCATTACGAAGTAGAGTTACTTACAACTTGATGTTGGGGTGATCGTCAGACTGCATTCTTGGTTATAAGTTTGTACGCAACAGCTGAAATGCTTCTCCAACATTAAAATGTTTCAATTATATCGCTGCTACTCTTTTTATAGGACATGGAAAAGACCCTCCTGGAATGGAGCATGCTGATGAAAAGCCTTCCTCCCGCCCCGCACTTTCAGAATGTAGATCATTCATTGGCTGAGCGAGTTAGTGGGCTGACTCTAAACGAATTTTATTGGATGGCCCTTAAGTTTTTACGAAGCCGAGAGAGAGAGAGAGAGAGAGAGAGAGAGAGAGAGAGAGAGAGAGAGCATATTATGTTAAATGGCGCGTAAAAGATGTTGGTTGGTATCACGGGTACCCAGGGAATTGTTTCCGCCCGAATTGTTCATTCTGCATAACCTGTAGTATTCGGCTATATCGGAGATGTTGGCTTGAGCTAGGCTGTTCAGTTTAACATTTACTTAAAGTAAATGGACATCGTAAACAGTCACCTTGGTAAAAGGAAAACTATGTATATATTTTGGTCAATTAATTATTTTTGCACCATTATTTCTTGGACATCTTGTGTCTTTAACAGTAAGATTTAACATGATCCTAAAAGCTTGTTTAAAATTATATTAAAAATAATAGAGTAATGTCGAGGTTAAGTGAAGCTACAAACAGACGTTTTCACCTTGGTAGAACACTATACATATATATATATACTGTGTGTATATATATATATATATATATATATATATATATATATATATATATATATATATATATATACTGTATATATACCTTATATAGATTTATTCTCTTAAATTTGCTCTCAAAAACGCCCCTCACTCTCCCCACATAGAAGTAGAAGAGAGCCAAAATGTTTAGACAAATACACTTAGAAATTACAGTAACAGTTAATTTTCGTTTGCTACCACAACGATTTTTAACATTCCTTCTATTGGATTGTCCGAGAAAAGGCTTTCTTCATAATTATTCCTTTGTGCTTTGCATAATGAATTCCTAATTTACACAAACGAACCGGAAATTAATGCAGAGAATTAAGCTATAGATCGAAATACTTAAAACCAAAAGGTTCGTCAAAGGCAGGCAGCCTTTTGACTTCAGGTATCTCAGTATGCAAGTGTATGTATGGAGTATGGAAGATCAAAAGGGGGATTTTCAAGTACCAAGCATGGAGAGTACAAGCCAAACATAAATATTCTGAATGAACAATGAATCATGATTTTGATCACCAACGAGAACCAGATCTAAATACTGTATTGCCACCATGAAATCACTTCCAAAGGTCATGGTTGAGGGATGTTTTGGGGACCGAGGTACATGGGAACTTTCGGGCTTTTTAACTCCCGAAAGAGACGATCGTGAATTTCCGTCTCTACTTAAACATGCTCGAATAACATGTTTGAATAACATACTCTGGGATCAATGCAGGAAGGTTGATATTTCTGGTTTGAGGAGGATAACGCACCTTCCCATGCAGCTAAAATTGTGAAAGAATGGTTTATGCAAAGAAAAACCCGCATTTCAATCTTGGAATGAACCGGTAACTCTCCTGACCTTAATCTGACTGAGAACTTGTGGAAACATTTGATAGTGAAAGTCTCTGCAAAGAAAGCAGAGTCTCACAAAGGTCCTTTGTTTATCGCAACAGACATTCAATTGCTCTGTTCCAAAGCCTTTCTGGTCGCATTATCTGTGCGTTGAGTCGTTCGTTATTCGTGGTCTGCCATATCTTGTTTTTAGCTTGTACTTTCCATACTCGCAAATTCTCTTTTTGATCCTGTATCCTTAGATAGCTGAAGTCAAAAGGCTGCTGCCTTTGACTGCAGCATTATTTATTTCCTTCTGGCCTCACTTCTCTGGGAAAATTTCCAGTTAGTTTGTGTAGATTAGAAATTCAATAAGTGAAGCATACGGGTTAAAGGAACAGCTATGAATTTACAGCCTTTTCTCAGACTAAACCAGCAAAATTAGTGTTAAAAATCGTTGCATTATCAATCGAAAATTGATCATGTAAATTTTGACTGCCTTTGTCTAAACCGCAATAAAGGTGAGTGTATCTAATTCAATATTTTAGAAAAATATTCATAAAATTAAAAATTACATGAAAAAATATGTATGCACACACACACACACACACACACACACACACGTGCGTGTGTGTGTGTGGATATAAGTTTATTTTTGTTCAGTTCTCTACACGACAGTCAACCAATGAGATGTAAAGGATTTAACTTAATCTTCCAATTCCATATTCGATGAATGTTTATTTATGCAAAGAAATGGTTTTTATCTGTTTTAATTTGATTTGATTAAAGGATTATCCATAAAATCTCTCGTAAATGGTTCATGTTTTGCCAATATAATATATTACAATTTCATTTACAAAATTGTCCCTCAAAATTTTGCCATGCATTAAAGTTTAATAACGTGATATATATATATATATATATATATATATATATATGGATATATATATGGATTCGTAGTCAGCGACGCTAACCACTACACCACCGTGTATATATATATGTATATATATATATACTCGGTGGTGTAGTGGTTAGCGTCGCTGACTACGAATCCATCGGCCCTGGGTTCGAGACCCGCTGACGGCAGCTGGCGCGCAGCAAAACCCAGCTGTTCATCCTTCCACACAATAAAGAAAGTGGTTGGTAGATAAATGGGTACCGTGGGTGGCCTAGTGGTTAAGACGCTGGGCTGCTGGTGGGGCGTGGTTCGGATTCCACGTTAAACTGTAGGTCTAAGGTGGAGTGAAAAGCTTGACCTTCGTCAGAATGAACAATTCGGGCGGAAGCTAGCCAAAGGTTTTATATATAATATGCGGCGAAATCCATGGTTTTGGGTTCAGTGTTGACATATTTCACGCACGAAAGTGAAAGCAGCAGTAGCGCCGTTTTGCTCCAATCACTGGAGCATAAAAAAAGCTTGAGAATGCTCCAGTGATTGGAGCGAAACGTCGCTACTCCTGCTTTCATTTTCCTGCATACTGTATATAATATATATAATATATATATATATATATATATGATGAATAAAACCACGAAGGAAAGGAAACACAGAATGGTGCTCAAGCGCTTTCGTCTAATGACATCCTCAGGAACACTCATTAGACGAAAGCGCTTGAGCACCATTCTGTGTTTCCTTTCCTTCGTGGTTTTATTCATCATAAATATTTTTCGCGTGTTACTTTCGTGAAATAATTTTCATATATATATACAGGGTGTCCCGTAAGTCTGGACCATAGGGATTTATAATATATTTTTTATTATGTTATTATTATATTTTATTATTATTATTTTTTTATTATTTTTTATTATGATTTTTATTTGTGGGGCCACTTGAAATCCAAAGTGTACGAGGTCAAACTTCAGAACATTTTCCACCTTAAAGCACGCATTGTGGAGGCGTGTCAAGAAATTTCTGCGACTGTGATTCAGAAAGTGCTGTCGCAGTGGAGATTGCGTCTTCAACTATGTGTGCGACACAACGGCGGACACTTTGAACAGATTATGTAATAAATTTTTGGACTATTTTGTAATTTTATTATTTTTCTCTATGGGTCCAGACTTACGGGACACCCTGTATATATATATATATATATATATATATATATATATATATATATATATACACAGTATATGGACCTTGATGTTTGCTCTCTTCTTTTATAGGGGGGACGTTTTAGCGGGCATTCACCCTTGGCCCCTCCTTTCTGCATAAAAAAGATTCCTAATTGTTTCGTATTTTTTTTTTAGCTTTATTTTACTAAAAATAAGACGACATCAACTCTGAGCAAATTTCTTTTAATTTATTTCTTGTACAATCGTCCTGGAATAGCTTTTCATTTGCAGTCCTGTTTTTATTCTAACTTGTAGTGGAAATTTATGCAGCAAAATAATGGAAGTAAGATCATCACCTCGAGAGCTAGGTGTGGCAGTTGTTGAAGGATGCAGCCAAGGTAGTCATGGAGGTGCATTGCGAGGTTGCAAGAAGAAAGGAGGAGCAACGCCGCAATTTTATAAGGTTAATAAGCTCGCACTCTCGCATTTTGTATCCATGTTTTACATTGTCGTTTAAGGCAATGAGTTCCTTAGCCTTTGCGACAACAGAATCTTCTTGTTAAGTCGGGTGATGCCAGTAAGTTTTTATTTCGTTTTTAGAATTTGGGAGAGAATCTTTAACTTTCTTCTACGCACTTCCGGCCATAGATACCATTCAAGCGTTCTTTCCAGCGAAAGAATACAGCTTCACTGATTTTAGTAATTACCAATAGTATTCATTTTTTGTTTCTGTCATTTTAGATATGAAAATTCTTTGTAAAAAGAGGAGTGAGGACTGAGGACTGAACAGTATTCAATCACTGGTAAGACTAAACTTTCCACAATTTTAGCATGGATGTGTATATATATATATATATATAATATATATATATATATATATATATATATTCGCTTAAATACTCTAAAATGGCCTCCACATAATCCCATTAATTTTATTTCTACGATGATTTTAGTAGTGTCCTTCCAACTCTATATCGTCTCTTGGTCCTAGAAAATCTGACTTCAGGTAATGTGCAATGTTTTAGTCATTAATTTTCCGTAACTATTTTATTATACTTCTTTTTTTGTTGTCATATCTAGAGGTGGAATGTATAGCCAGTAAACTTCAAAGCTTTATTTAACCCATTTGAATGCAGGTTTGATGTACAGTATCATGCAATTGCCCTTAGCCACCCAAATATACAGCGTTTCCAGCACTTCAGATGTGTTCTGTGTAGGATGTCGATGATTGGTTGACGCTCAGCGCAGTTGATCGATAAGAATATATATATATATATATATATATATATATATATATATATATATTTATACATATACAGGGTGTCCCAGAATTAACTATCTATTTCAATGAAATCGGACAATTTTTTAAAAACACACTTTTATTTATGTTTATCATATTTAATATGTGTTAAAAATGTATAAATTTCTAAATTTTGTTCATAATTTATTTTCATAATTTTTTCATTATCTGGTCCAATGAAAGACCGTCTGAAGTCATAGAATGGCAAAGAGACTCTCCAAAAGTTAACGTGTGGCTTGGAATGACCAAATCCAAAATTTATGGTGCTCCATCTTGTTGAAACACAACATTATCAAGAATGCCATCATCAAGAAGCTGTGGTTCGAGAAACTGCTGAAGCATATCAAGGTAGACGGTACCTGTTACAGTTGCTTCCGCAAAGAAGAATGGGCCATAAATTTTGGATTTGGTCATTCCAAGCCACACGTTAACTTTTGGAGAGTCTCTTTGCCATTCTATGACTTCAGACGGTCTTTTATTGGACCAGATAATGAAAAAATTACGAAAATAAAATTATGAAAAAAATTTAGAAATTTATACATTTTTAACACATATTAAACATGATAAACATAAATAAAAGTGTGTTTTTAAAAAATTTGTCCGATTTCATTGAAATAGATAGTTAATTCTGGGACACCCTGTATAAAAGAGGAAGTTTGTTTGTTTGTCTGTTTGTCTGTTTGTTTGTTCTCTATTGAAATGAATATGGCTGCACCAAATAGTGTTTAAGGTAGTGAATCAGACATAACTTTTCACGGGGAATCTAATGGTGTGCACAGTAGGTAGGTACAGTAGGTAGGTAGGTAGGTAGGTAGGTAGGTACAGTAGGTAGGTAGGTAGGTAGGTACAGTAGGTAGGTAGACTAGACAGTAGGTAGGTAGGTAGGTAGGTACAGTAGGTAGGTACAGTAGGTAGGTAGACTAGACAGTTTTATTTAGTAAATAGGTAGGTACAGTAGGTAGGTAGGTAGGTACAGTAGGTAGATACAGTAGGTAGGTAGGTAGGTAGGTAGGTAGGTAGGTACAGTAGGTAGGTAGGTAGGTAGGTAGGTACAGTAGGTAGGTAGACTAGACAGTAGGTAGGTAGGTAGGTAGGTACAGTAGGTAGGTACAGTAGGTAGGTAGACTAGACAGTTTTATTTAGTAAATAGGTAGGTACAGTAGGTAGGTAGGTAGGTACAGTAGGTAGGTACAGTAGGTAGGTAGGTAGGTAGGTACAGTAGGTAGGTACAGTAGGTAGGTAGACTAGACAGTAGGTAGGTAGGTAGGTACAGTAGGTAGGTACAGTAGGTAGGTAGACTAGACAGTTTTATTTAGTAAATGGGTAGGTACAGTAGGTAGGTACAGTAGGTAGGTAGGTAGGTTGGTAGGTAGGTAGGTAGGTAGGTACAGTAGGTAGGTACAGTAGGTAGGTAGACTAGACAGTAGGTAGGTAGGTAGGTAGGTAGGTACAGTAGGTAGGTACAGTAGGTAGGTAGACTAGACAGTTTTATTTAGTAAATGGGTAGGTACAGTAGGTAGGTACAGTAGGTAGGTAGGTAGGTAGGTAGGTAGGTACAGTAGGTAGGTAGGTAGGTAGGTACAGTAGGTAGGTACAGTAGGTAGGTAGACTAGACAGTAGGTAGGTAGGTAGGTAGGTACAGTAGGTAGGTACAGTAGGTAAGTAGACTAGACAGTTTTATTTAGTAAATGATACATTAAAATCTTGTTTAGTTTTGAATGACGGCATAAAGTCACGGGATTTAGTTGGAATCTAATGTGTGCATAAAAGTTTCAAAATTTTCGAGAACTTTTTAAAATATAAGGTTAAGGAATAAGTTTTTTCATTTTAACACAAAAAAGCTTAAAATCATTATTTTCGAAAACTTTTTAAAATATAAGGTTAAGGAATAAGTTTTTGCATTTTGACACAAAAAAAGCTTAAAATCATTATTTTCGAGAACTTTTTAAAATATAAGTTTGAGGAATAAGTTTTTGCATTTTGACATTTGAGTGTGACTTTTGCTATGGGTGACAATGGCTCAAAAAAGTTGGAACACCTCGCAATCTTTATGTTTTGACACCCAATGGAAAAACACGTAACATTGTTTACACTGAAGTGCTACAAAATGTCTGATGTTTTCAAGGAATAAAAACAATTACCAAAACTTTGTGTTTATGTGTTCATTTAGTTTTGTTCATCTTTTTACCTTATTTTGACACACCCTTACATCCCGGGCAACGCCGGGTATCTCTGCTAGTATATATATATGTGTGTGTGTGTGTGTGTGTGTGTGTGTATTTCTCATTGGTCAACTGCCTCGTGTGTAGCCAATCATCATCCATCTTATAGAATGCATCTGAAACACTTTAAAAAGGTTTTCATACATTCGAGAAAGAGGAATGAAAATATGGATAAAATATGGATAAAGTAGACAGTTCACTTACGCACAAAAAATACATATTTCCCACCAAGAAACGAAACATTTAGTGAACATTATAAAAGTTTATAAAATGTTAATAAAACGTTTATGGCGTTTACTAAACGTTTCATTTCTTGCTAGGTTGCGTAAATGGTTGACCAAACTGTTTGAGAACAACAAAATGGATCATTCCCACAGTCTATGATTCGCTACCAGCAAAATAAGCATCGTCTGAGCAATCACAACATTTTGCATCAACCATTTGGATGAACATGTCAAATTTCTAACCGTGTATTTGGTAACTGTAACCGAATATTTTTTCTGCACACACACACACACACACACACTTTTGTCATATTTAAAATCACCAATTTATTGACTTTATATCTTGTCTGTCATTTTCATTTTCAGGTGTTTTTCCAAACTTAAGTGATTTTCTGGTTTAATTACTGTTTCATCCTTGATAAAAGAATCGTCAAATTATCTATTTTTTCTCCTTCTTCTTTGAAGCAACGTGCCCATCCCTCCTTGCTTCATTTATCACGTCATCTAAACTGTCATCGCACACATCATTATTAATATTCGGTTTCTTTGTTTCCATTATCGACATTTTCACCAACAATGTTCTTTACGGAAAATCGCGTATTCGGTCCTGACAGAATTTACGTCATCATCAATGTTAATTATTATCTGTATGTGGTTTTTTCAGCCATTTTGATACAAACATACAAATGGTATTTTTAGGGTATTTCTTTTATTTATGGTAGTTCAGTTTTATTTATTATTTTTTTAACTTTTATCATCAAGGATTGTCGTATTTAAAATATTGAAAAATTGTATATGATACGCAAGTTAATCCTGTGAAT
The DNA here is from genome assembly GCA_023014485.1 of Bathynomus jamesi. Lineage (NCBI taxonomy): Eukaryota > Metazoa > Arthropoda > Malacostraca > Isopoda > Cirolanidae > Bathynomus > Bathynomus jamesi. The sequence goes on from JAJOZX010003073.1 coordinate 216,999, forward strand.
ATTTTTATTTTATTTTATATCCCGTTTCCATGAACGGTGATTGCACGGTCTGTTTGGGAAAGATTACTCAGTATTCGGAGTACTTTGCAATTTAAACAGTTCTGTTGATTGCTTCTTTTTATTTTTAGTTTCTTTCAACAGTTTCAGTCTAGTTTAAAGGTTAAAGCGTTTGCCAGATGGATTATGTAGATAACTGAAAAGCATTTTACCCAGCTCAGGACAAAAAAAAAAACCCTCGGTTACAAAACCAAATTATTTGGCAACCACCAATCTAGATATGATGCATTCAACCAGTTAGTTGAACCAATTATTTTTCACCAAAATAATAGTTTGATTGCTGCAACTAAGTTTTCATTTCCCTGTTCGCTTTCTCGGTTGACCAAGCCTATGGATTACCTTCCCTTTGCTTTGTTTCATTGTGAGTTTTATTCATTTTCAAACAATCTCCAATATATATATATATATACAGGGCGTCCCAAAAAAATGTATACACACTTTAACAGCTGATAGCTCAATTGATGTTTCTTTCTTTCCAAGTTAAACCCATTAGAATTAATAATGGCAGTCAGACTAAGCTTTGAACAAAGGAAATTCATTCTAAAATGCTACTGGAAGTGTGAAAACGCAGTTGAAGTGCAAAGACAGTTTAGGAGGGAGTTTCAAACAGATCCACCAACGCGACTTACCATCACTCGAATTAGAGATAAGTTTGAAGCCGATGGAACTGTTCAGAATGTCCACAAGAAGCGTTCCGGAAGACCACGGACATCGACAAGCCCCACAAAGCAAGAAAGAGTACTGGAAACGTATCACCAAAGTCCAAGAAAATCTGTGCGGCAAGCGAGTCGTGAGGTAGGGATTTCAGAATCGTCTGTCCAACGCATTTTGAAGCGCTGTCAATGGAAAAGTTACATTCCAAGATTAGTCCATGCTATTAATGAAGATGATCCGGACCGAAGAGTGGAGTATTGCGAGTGGTACTTGGCACGATGTGGATGTGGATTGGACGAAGGGGTTTCGTAGAATACCCTCCGCGTTCACCAGACCTCACACCACTAGACTTTTTTATGGGGATACTTAAAAGACAAAGTCTACGCTATAAAACCTGCAACAGTCGCTGAATTGAGAGCAGCCATTGAACGAGAATGCACACAAATACCAAACGAAATGTTTCGTGATGTTTGCGATTCCACTGCTTCGCGTTATCAGCAGTGCCTGGACCAGAACGGACGTCAGTTTGAAAACAGGCGTTGACAAAACAATTAAATAATGTCTGTAGATTCTATTACATTTTGAAAATGAAATGTATTTTAATAAACACTGCCTTTATAATTATTTAAAGTGTGTATACATTTTTTTGGGACCCTGTATGTATATATATATATATATATATATACAGCAATACTCCGATTAGTGCGGGTAATGCAAAATCGGGAACTGTAATCTATGCAAAATTGGTTATTGTTGCGAACATTTCGAAAAATAATACTAAAACTTTAATTATGAATGTTTTTTACCTATTTAAATGAGAAATATATGTAAATAAAGAAGGTAATAAATGAACTGGACGCAGTTTTTTGTTTTATAAGTTTATTAAAGTGCACTTTTTGACAAAATATTTTAACAGAGATGTTTGCTTCGAAGTTTTTTCTTCTTTTCTTGGTACATTCGCTATAGCAGCGAATCGCATTTTCCATTTCTCGACGAACTTGCATGGCGCGCTCGACATTAGGATCTGCATCCATTATTTTTTGCTTCACAGCTTCAAAATCACTGAAACACTCCGTCGAATTCTTTTATTGTGAATTCCTTTGTTGCTGTTTCAATTTCATTTTCTTCGTCACGATCATCCTGATCTTCGTATGCACGTTGTTGTTCTAGATTAAGAAGGTCTTCATCATTAAGTTCCTCATCATGAGACTGGAGCAATTTTTGAACACTTCCATTATCTATTTCTTTAAATCCTAGCTCTAACTCAGCAGACTGCATTATAGTATGTATGTACCATACATACAATCGGCGCTAAAAATATGCAGTAAATCGAATTAATACACGCATTAATTGGGAAGTTGGTGTCAAAGTACATACCGCACTAACTCGAATAACGCACTAATCGAACCGGCACTAATCGGGGCATTGCTGTATATATATATATATATATATATATACACAAAGGGTTGCCAAAAGTAAATAGACATCTTCGTTTTTTTTTTTTCCATAGTTTTTGATTTGATAATAAAAGTGAATGAATAATAACAGATTTATTGAATCAATACATTTAGAATTGTGTTGCTTTCCTCTTTAAATTATGTAAAGGTGACACACGTTCTGTTATTCCATTGATGACCTTTGCCATTTGTTCTTGAGGACAATCATCGTCGTGTCTATATACTTTTGTCAACCCTCTATGGAAGCTAGTATGACTCGAACCCTCGACGACGCGTGGTATCAGAGTCAGCACTCCTTTTTCCTTTCCATCTTATGTAAATGCAGTTATTGCACTTAAAATGCATATTTTATAAAAACATGTCGACATAGCCTATTTTATATATATAATATATATATATATATATATATATATATATATATACACGAGGGTCACTCAATATATTTTGCCCCACCTTTTTTTTTCTTTCCAAGTTTCCTTGTAAGTTCCAGAAATTTTGTACACAAGTAGTTACATACCTTTTTTACAAGTTTTTATTTTTTCACATAGTCTCCATCCTTTTCTACGGCTTTCCTCCACCTCGAAACAAGGGCCTTTATTCCTTGCTGGTAAAAGTCCGCTGGGTTCCGCTGGAGCCACCTCTTAACCTCCTCAACAACCTCATCGTCACTCCGAAACTTTCTTCCACTAATAGCATCCTTCATTGGCCCAAACAAATGGAAGTCTGAAGGTGCCAGATCCGGGGTGTATCGAGGGTGGGGTAACACAGTGAAGCTCATTTTTGTGATGGCCTCTCTTGTTTGCAAACTGTTGTGTGGTCTTGCGTTAAGGTGCAAAAGAAGGACGTCTTCCAGTTTTCTCTCCGGTCGAACTCGCTTTATACGTCTCTGGAGTCTCTGTAGGGTAGCAATATATGCTTCTGAGTTGATTGTTTGTCCTTTCTTCATAATGTCCACCAGAATTACCCCTTTCATGTCTCAGAAGATGGTGGCCGTAACCTTTCTTGCAGAGGGAGCCATTTTGAACTTTTTGTTGCTTGGGGAGTCTGCGTATTGCGTAATGCCACTCCATGGATTGGAGTTTTGTTTCAGGTTCAAAGTGGCGTACCCAAGTCTCATCCCCAGTCATAATTCGTGAAAGGATGTCATCCCTTTCTGTCTCGTATCGAACCAACGACTCGGAAGCACTTTCTTTTCTTTGGGCTTTGTGATCTTCAGTCAGTTGGCTAGGAACAAACCGTGAACACACTTTTGAGTATCCCAGTTGCTGAATTATCGTATTCACACTTCCTTCACTAATTCCTAGCTCCAATGATAGCTCCTTGCACGTGACGCGCTGATTTGATCGAATGATGCTGTTAGCACGTTGCACAGTGTGAGATGTCACAGCCGATGCCGGGCGACCGCTGCGTGGTTCATCATCGAAGCTGGCTCTCCCTCTCTCCGATGATCTCACACGTTTAGACCAGCGTCCAACTGTGCTTCGATCAACAATAGCATCTCCGTAAACGTTTTGTAGACGTTTGTGAATATTTCCAACTGTTTCCTTCTCTGCGGTTAAGAACTCGATAACAGCTCTCTGTTTACGACGCACATCACTGTCAGGCGCCATTTTCGAAACTGCGTTAACCATCGGTTTTATAGAAGGGCGTTTAAAAGTGGTTGTATACAAGGAGGAGAGGTGAGGTTCAAAGTGGAAAAAGTTCAAACTTACGGCCCAAAAGACAATTCAGCCCTATGGCCTATTATTTAGCTAACAAAAAGGGTGGGAGCAAAATATATTGAGTGCCCCTAGTATATATATATATATATATATATATATAATATATATAATATATACATATATTAACTACATTTAACGTTAGTCCCAGTTACTGCAACAAACGCTTTAATTCATAATTAACACATCTTTCTCGGCTGAGAACAAAAGTATAAATACAGGGTAGTCCAAAAATTTGAAATTCGAGATAAAATTTCCTTTTTCCTTTGAGGACTCGATGTCTCATTTCTAATTAAAGCAGAATTTCTTTAAAAGATGTCGATACAATTGCGACAACTGTTTCCTCTCTCCCTCTCTCTCTCTCTCTCTCTCTGCGTGCGGACCTAGGTAGGATAGGAGAGTGGTCCGAAAAATGGCAAATGCCGTTTAACTTGGGTAAATGCAAAGTGATGCACATTAGCTATGCCAATCCCACGTCGGACTACTCGATGTTGGGGAGTAATATCGAGGCGACTGATTTGGAAAAGGACTTAGGTGTGCTAATTAGCAGCGACCTTAAGTTTACCAAACAGTGCGTAGAGGTTGAAAAGAAAGCCCAGAAGCTGTTGGGTTATATCAGGAGGCAATTTCAGTTTCGGAACAAGGAGATTGTCCTCTCTCTATACAATTCCTTGGTTCGGCCGCACCTGGAGTATGCAGTGCAGTTCTGGTCGCCCACCCTCAATAAAGATATTGAGAGGCTGGAGCGAGTCCAGGCGAGGGCCACAAAGTTAATCCCTTCCGTTAGGCATATGGGCTACAGTCGACGATTACGCGCCCTGAACTTGTTTTCGCTGGAAACTCGGAGGCTGCGCGGTCAACTGATCGAAGTTTTCAAGCTCTTACGCGGGTTCAACGATGTCGATTTTAGAAGCATGTTTAGTTTAAATGATAACCCAACTCTCAACAATGGTTGGAAGTTGGATTTGAAACGGTTTAGGATTAGTGTGTGTGGGAATTACTTTACGTATAAGATCTGTGACACGTGGAACAGGTTACCTTCAGAAATTGTGAACAGTTCCTCTGTGGATCAGTTCAAGAAAAGGTTAGACCAAACCTTGCACACTATTTGAGTGTATAGAAAATTTTCCCTGGCAACCGTTGCCATTGGTACCTCCTCGGTATGGGCCGCAAGGCCTTTTCAGGTACTACTTTTCCTTGTAACTCCTTGTAACTCACTCTATTTCTCTCTCTTTCTCTCTCTTTTGCGTGCATACGAAGAAACATCGAGAACCAAATATTTTTAGAAATGAAGGAAAGAATTAACAATCATTATACGCGCACTGTTTACTCCCTTACTTTCTTTAATACGAGGACAGATCAGATCATGCGTATGCTTAATGCTTGCAACCGCATTGTGATTAGTGGTTACTCATTGTCACGCGCGCAGTGGAGTTCCAGTACATGTTTTTTACGCTGTTAATGTATTATTTCGACCTTAATATATGATTCAGAAACGGGACAAAAATAGCAGTGTTACATTATTCGTAAAGAAATTAAAAATATTTGCATTAAATATTCTGTTAAAACCTTAAAATTTTAAAACCGAAAAGACCTCTCAACCTCGAAAAAATAACCTACAAAAAAAAGATTGACAAAAAAGCAAAAAGTAAAGGCCTTTGATGAGAGTAAAGACAAAAATTAAATATTAACACAAACGCCTCATCTGTCTCAAAAAATTTCAAGAATTTTTTTTTTTTTTTAATTTTTCACTTCTCTATTTTTCATTTTCGACAGGCAAAGTTTAGAAATTCTGAAGTTCAAAGTGCGCATTTGGGAGCAAATTCAAGTCATTAGGTTCTTAAATAATTTTTTTTTACCATATAACATGAAAGGTGAAGATAAGTATACGTTAGTTAACCTTTTATGAATACATTTGTATATTGCTGTGCGTGTTTTCTCCTTAATGTAGGTGTATATGCCAATTTTTAGTGTATTATATATATGATGCAAATCCACAAGGAAAAAGAAAAACGATTCCAAGGCCTTTCGTGTAGCTCTGAATACACGAAAGGCCTTGGAATCGTTTTTCTTTTTCCTGTGAGTTTGCATCATTCATTCATCACGTGTTTAATTGTGAAATTCATCCCATATATATATATATATATATATATATATATATATATATATATATATTGCTTTATAACTATTTGTTAAGAATAGCTTCGCGCTTGAAACGTAAATGAAGAAAGAACGCTAAAAAAAAAAAACCCTGTTTTTTTCCTTATATTGTGAAGTAAATGTTTTTGGAGCAAAAGAGTTTATCTGTTTGATTTTTTCCTTGACCATTATGAGGCACTTACACGAAAGACTGTACAAAGAAAATCCTCAAACACGTTACGTGCACGTTTTCTAGAATGAATTACACACCAGGAAATACATCTCGGAAGGAATTTACAGGAGAAAAAGGAAGCGAGACATGGTACGGAGCGCGAAATTAAAAGTTTTTTGTAATAAATTTTGGTTAATACTCTAAAGTCTAAACCATTTCACGACAACAGACTTTGTGTAATTCTTTAAATTCTTGAAATATTCCATTTCACCTTAAAATCTCGGGATTCGCTTTAGACTCCAAATAGAAGCAAACGTTTCGTTAGACTTTTCATTGTCCCAATTTTGTGAATTTTGAAATTTAGGTAAACATTTCGTTAGACATTTCAGTAATCAACTGAAATGTCTGAATTGCTTTAAACGATTGAAAAGACTAATCGGAAATGTTTAATGAGAAGTTTAAATGACCTGCCAAACAATGAAATTCCATATGCGTAAAAGTTTAAGGTATTTAAGTGTAAATATAAGTTTATATGAAAAGAATTGCTTCACAACATTACTCTTAATAACTTTTAACTCTCAATTTATATTCACTTCGTCTTGTGATTCTGTTTTCCTATCAAGTAACTTCTGTAATTTACATTATCAGACATGTCAACTCTCACGGATGTTTCGTGAGACTTACAGATTTTAAGTCTCAAACTCCCTTATGTGGGATATGTTTCCAGTTATCAAAATCAGGCACAGGCAAAATCTCACTGATTTTCATACTTCAAGGTTGACGTCTCTGCATTATTAAAGCCATTTATCAGTTTTAAATACTCGAATTAGTTCTCATTTAAGTCGACGCTCTTCAAGAGAATACACGAAAATATACGATATATCTCTCTTATATCTAGTTCAGCTAATTTTTCCACAGATATTTTACTTCTCAGTCCTGGATTAATTTTAATTGCTGTAACCTGAAACCTTCCTAATTTATCAGTGTCTTTTCTCAAGTAGGGCCTATAGGCTGTCTAACTTCGAGATTGAGCGTAGACCTACTGTATATCAAGAGGCGTAGGTCTAAGGTTAGGCTCAGGGTCACAGGCTGAGTCTTAATCTTGAAAGACTTCACTAACCAAAGCCACGCCAAATAAACAAAATCAATAAATGTGTGAAAAACACTGAGAAGATCTAAGCCTACATGGAATAAATGCACAAGTATAATAATTATTTTCTCCTCTTTCGAATTAGCCTATAAATATGAACACTAAATAAACTGCGTCACACTCTCAAAATATTTTTAACCACAATGCGCATGCGTTTAGGCGCAAAGAATAAAAAACTAAATTATTATCCAAATGAAACGTTTAATTTCTACGCCTCTATATATATTAAGCATTTAAACACCGTTTTCAAATATTTGAAATATCTAGTAAACATTTCAAAATAGCTATTATTCATTTCAGAAAGTTGTCCATTATGAGAGGTCAAGTAAACGCTTCATATACATAACCAAACGTCTAGTACCATTTAGAGCAGGGATGGGGAACCTTTATTGTGTGGCGAGCAAAGTTCACCTAAAATATTCTCCAACGGGCAAACAGCAGCTTTAAAAATAGTTTGGGACATAATTAAGATGTAAATACTTTAGATATGACTTTAAATAATCAAACTGTCCGCGGGCAATTAAATTATACTAATTTAATTACACATTATACCCGCGGGCGGCAGGTTCCCCACCCCTGATTTAGAGTGTAGTTAGATGTTCAAGTCTATCCGTGCAATATTGGTAAATATCTAATTTTGAAGGAAATTTAGGATCACCTGAAGATCAGGGCCCCCAGCCTTCTTTAGTTAGTCTTACAAGGCTAACTAACGAAAATATCACGATTTAACCTAACTACTTGTCAAGGGCGTATAGTTGATCTAACAGTTGGTTAAGTTAAGTTGTGATATTTTCGTTAGTTAGCCTTACCTAACGAAGGCTGGGGGGCCCTGATCTTCAGGTGATCCGAAATTTACACTCTGCAATATTTCCTGATTACTTTTTAGGAATCTTTCGGTATTTCTTATTAGTTTATAGTTTACAGCGTAGTATAGTCATACAGTATATATATATATATATATATAATATATATATATGCATTGTTTAACCATATGTATAGATGTAATCATAGTATCAAGTGGGATAGTTCTAAAGCGCTCGTTAAAAACAGATATAATTGAAAGGAATATTCAAGAATGTGCATTTATCCATTTTAAAAATAATTTCAAAAACAGTGCGGGAATGTATAAAATTTACAATAATCAATATCCTGTTAAAATACCTTTTACCTCTAATTAACTCTTGTTAATTATGTGCTAATCTTTTTGTTTTTTGTCCCGTTGTATATATTTTGGTCATCTCGCCTTCTCCCTTCATTCCCTGACGAAGTGTACTTCTCCATACACGAAAGGCCTTGGAATCATCTCTCTTTTTACTTGTGGGTTTGCATCATATATTTATATATATATATATTAATCAGCGATACATTCGTAGTTTAATTTGAAGTATGAAGGGTTAAACAGCTTTTCACATAGAGCACCATTCCGCCCATACGCCCATTTCAGGGTACGAGCAGCTCGCAGCAGCATTGCCAAGCAAATAGGTGGTCAGAGTACTAACGAGGCTTTCGTACGAAGTTCACCACCACTGAAAGCAACAATGCTCTGTGTTAGTCTATCTAAAGAACATCCAAATCCGTATTCAATTTATTGCAATTTTCGTTTGTATTGCAGACACCCCTAGTTATTACCAGTCCTGGTGCATTATTCTTCAGGAGGAAGATGCACCGAAGTTTGTGTTTTCTCCCCAAGATACCACAAAGTTTCCTCTATCAATTAGTCACATTCGTACTACCTTAGGCTTACTCGACACAAACTGGACCAAAAACCACGAGTATCCGCAATTGCAAACCGTCCGTATACAGGCCTGTATTTTGTTTAGAATAAGATTTCATATATATATATATATATATATATATATATATATATATATATATACATATACAGGGTGTCCCATAAGTCCGGCATCATAGGAGAAATTCATATTTTTCTATTTCTACAAACCATAATTCATATTTTTCTCTTTCTACAGGCCATAATGTCTGTGAGCAAGGAAGAACGAATCCAGATAATTCTACTCATAGGAAATCGGAGTCAAAGAGAGGCCGCTGCTGAATTTAACAGACTGCATCCAGACCGCGAGCCAATAACACAGAGATGTGTTAGCAGACTTGTTGCAAAGTCTCTTTGACTCCGATTTCCTATGAGTAGAATTATCTGGATTCGTTCTTCCTTGCTCACAGACATTATGGCCTGTAGAAAGAGAAAAATATGAATTATGGTTTGTGGAAATAGAAAAATATGAATGTCTCTTATGATGCCGGTCTTATGGGACACCCTGTATATATATATATATATATATATATATATATACACAGTAGGGGTCAGAACTATGAGTCCACTTGATTTTTGATTTTTACTGGTTTACTTAGTTACAATGTAGTTAAACTATATTGTTCATCACTGTGGAATACATATATGACTTGGTCTTACACGTTTCTAACTCCTATTTACCACAATATCATGTTGCAGTTATATTTTTCATGTAAAATTTAAGAAATCAAAGATGATAGTTTTGACCACATTTCATCACTGCCTGGTTTGGAAACAATATACTTATTACAATGTTGTATAAAGTTTCGAAATACATGAATGGGTGTTGCTGCTGATAGTCTATTGTATAAATTAATAAGTATCTTCTATTTTATCATATAATATTATTATATTATCATTAATAACAATATTCATAATCCAATTCCTTTTGCAGGTTCATACAATTTTTTCTGTCCCAGAAAAACACTTCGAATAATTTTTCAACATGGCAAATGATCTCAGTGAAGCAGTAAGGGGTCAAATTGTTGCTCTAAAACATGAAGAAGTATCTCGGCGCCATATTGCTGCCAAAATAAGAGTTTGGAAAGGTGCAGTTCAGAGAACATTGCAAAGATTTAAAGAGGCTGGGACTTGTTCATCAAGACCAAGGTCAGGTAGACCTAAGACGACGACTCCATCAGAGGATCAGTTCATCAAACTTTCGTCTTTGCGTGATAGAACAGCAACTGCTGCTCAGATTCAGGCAACAATCAAGAAACAACGAGTGAGGCCTGTGAAGCCTGTAAGCAAATCTACAGTTAAAAGAAGGCTTGTGGCTGAGAGGCTACATGGGAGGGTAGCAGTCTCTAAACCACTTCTAAGGCCTCAGAATAAGCCTAAGCGCTTAGTATGGGCCAAAAAATACAAAAATTTCACTGTTGAAGATTGGAAAAACGTTTTATTTACAGATCAGTCAAAGTTCGAGTTTGGTAATCATCGAAGGTTCTATGTTAGACGTAGAAGTGGTGAGAGATTGCTTAAGTAATGTATAAAACCTTCAGTTAAGCATGGTGGTGGACATATCCAAGTCTGAGGTTGCTTTAGCTACAATGGGGTTGGTGACCTCGACAGAATAAATTATATCCTCGCCAAAGGGAAATATTACTCTATCATTCAAAGACATGTCATACCATCTGGCTTGAGAATGTGTGGTCAAGGCTTCTTGTTTCAACGAGACAATGACCCTAAGCACACATCCAAACTTTGTAAAGACTTTTTAAAAAATAAGGAAGAAGGTGTCCTGATTATTATGGATTTTCCAGCCCAATCCCCAGATCTCAATCCCATCGAACATTTATGGGAATATTTGAAAAGGAAAAAGCAAAACACGAAATAACAAGCCAGGATATCCTCTGGGATGCTCTTCAGCTGTGTTGGGATAACTTGAAACTTCATACCATCCATAACCTTGTCAAATCAATGCGTGATAGAGTACAAGCAGTTCTCGAGGCAAAAGGATGTCACGCAAAATATTAAAGCCTTTTCATTTTGAATGTTTCTGTGCACTTTGATAACATTTATTCATTACTAAAACTTTTTTGCGCCTAATGAGGCCCTATTTTAATGTATTGTTTGTAATTCCTTTCGTTTTATAAGCAAAATACATATTTTGTCTTGGTGGACTCATAGTTTTGATCCCTACTGTATATATATATTATATATATATATATATATATATATATATATATATATATATATATATATACGTATCTGTAAACTCAGTACGGAAAAAACATGTAATTGTAAACTCAAACGTAATAGAATTTAAAGAAGACTACGTCGTACGTTAGTATAACGTTCCAGAAAAAAAACAGGATAAAAAACTTTTAATACCTTACCTTTTCCTTGTTTTGTTTTGTAGTTACGATTTCACTATTTCTCCAGTATACCTCTTTATAATCCACTTTAGTCTTTCCTTCCTTATTCCTGCAAGTATCACTGACTGGATTTTCCCACCACTATTCTTGTTATTGCCGTTACTATTATAAACATTATTATTATTATTAATTTTATTATCAATTCTAGACAGAACACCGTTGTTGTTCTCACTGAAGGGCGCTTTCAACCATTTGATTTTTATTTTCCATCGACCTCTTTAATTTTTTCTATTGTCTGTTTCCGAAACTTCATCGTTTTACCATTCATCCACTAACTATAATTCGTGATTTTTCCATGCTCGTATTTCCATTCACGCTTGCACTTCTGTATCTCATTATAATTATATTAACTGAGATTAATATAACTGTATTATGTGCCAGAAACTGTATTTTACTCGTATATATATTTTATGCTATTGTTCGTCTATCTATATTTTAATTGCCCCCCTTGATTTCGTATTTCTTAATTATGTTTACTGTCTGAAATGATGTTTTTGTAGTACACTTATATATATAGGGTGAACCAAATGTAGGTGGACAGTAAATGATAACGTTTATTTTGAGAATACATATTTAATTTTTTTGTATACTATAATACAAAATAAAATTTAAATAAATTTAGTTATAATATGTAATATAATATAACACAAACACCATAGTTATAATGAACACCATAGTTATAATATAATATAACACAAACCGTATTCAACCTACTGTCCACCTACTTTTGGTTCACCGTGTATATATATATATATATATATATATATATATATATATTAATATATCACACAAGTGAAAAGGACCAAAACAAAGCAAAATGCTGAATGAATGCCCTATAAATAATATACAGTAGTTACAGTTGTAAATTTTGAAAGGAAAAACATTTTGAAATTGTGTCTGAAGTTAATTAGTGTTCGTCCCTAAAAGTAATATATACAGTATATGTATGTTACACACAGACCGTGCATGGAACAAGGAACTCTTCTGGGAAAATTAAATCCAAATACTATAGTTTTTCTTTTTCATAATGTTAGTCCGACGCGGGCAACGGGTCACTCGCAAAGAGGCCCCAAAATATAGCTTCCCTCACCAGCTATCTGCCAAGCAGATCCTGTCCCAAAGTTGGATCCTATCCAACTATCTATCCTATCCAACTATCCTCATCAGCTATCTGCCAAGCAGAGATGATCCAGCTTTGGGACAGGATCTAGGGACAGCTACACCTAGCCTACTATACTGTATTTAGAACCTCAATATACGCAAGAAACTCGTTCCATTCACGTCGGATTGAATACATAAAAAAAAGGGGTAACTATTGTATTTTCAGACAAAAACCAAAACTTTAAACCTCAAGTGGCAGAATATTCTTGAGTCTGCCATTATCCAACTTTCAAATAACTTCAACATAAGCAAAGGTCTTTTTCAACTTGATCCTGTTGTTTTGAATTCCTTCAAAACAGATTTAGATAATAAGGGTAGAACGCTTAATCTTTGGTAAACTTGTATGCTACTTTATTAACTTTTAATTTTCATGTTATTTTTATAGACATCGAAACTTAACCATAAAAGGCAAAGTGTTAAAACCCGGGCAGATTTCCAGTATAAATTTGTATTTTTATAATTCATTTGATCTTGTGCTAAAAATCGATATTTTTTCCTTACAAATCTGTATGCCTCTCTGATAATCCTTTAATTTTTAATTTTACTTCTCCGTTTATTGCATATATATATATATATGTATATTATTTTTTCTTTTTTTTTCTTTCTGTAACTTATATATAGGCTGTAACCTTTTTATGTACTTCAGTGTTCCTGAGGATGTCATTAGACGAAAGCGCTTGAGCACCATTTTGTGTTTCCTTTCCTTCGTGGTTTTATTCATCATATATATATATATATATATATATATATATATATATATATATATATATATATATACATACCAAAAAGATCACGTGGGTTTGTTTTTATCAACCCTGCTCTTCAGACATGTTTGCGTACGTGTTATATTTTCAAGCGAAACAGAGTACCTGTGCTACCGATAATGTAATTGGTTTCGTATATCAGATTTTTCCCAAATATTTTACCTATAATCCCAATTATTTTAATCGTGAAAAGAGACACCGAATTTACGAATTTGGCTTTTATTCTTGAAATGTTTGTGTGACTTAACATGTTAACATTGAATAGGTACTGTAGGTTCCGTCTCAAGAACAAGCATTTAGTATTTTCCAAATGACATGAACAAACCCACCCAGTGCTGTCCACCATAACAAAATTATGTGAGAGAAACCTACTGTATGTCCATAAAAGCGTGTTTAGCAGACATGCGATCTCACTTCAATTCACAACCGCAGATTTATCTTAATCAACCAAGGGAAGACCAGTTATTCCCCTTCATTGATCCCCAGAAGGATGTCCACTTCGAGGATGCGGACAAATACGGAACAAAAAAGTAGCAAATGAAAAGAACGAGAAATCAGAACGGTCAATGAATATAGAATTAAGACAGCGAACAGAGTCAATAATACTTAGGTATAGAAGTATCCCGAGTAATGTTTTATCTTATTCTGGTTGTCCATCATATGAACCCCCCCCTTGGAAGAAGTGGCTAAGTGACAAAGGTGAAAAACGCCAGAAAGCGCAGTTAAAGTTGTACCAATTTGAAAGTGACATCACTTTTGAACTTTTTGAAAATATTTCGTCGAAGAGAAATGTCACTTTAAAATTAATACAATGTTAACCTGGTTTTCTGGCGTTTTCCACTTTTGTCGCATGGCCACTTCTTCCTATGAGCTATAATCACAAGATCGTGACTAAAACTTATATAAGAAGAATATATTTTGAATATACACGAGTGAGTAAATAAAAATTAATTTAAAACAAATTTTTTGATACAGTATAATAATACTTCCTAATAATAAAGTCTATGTTGTTCTGCATATTCGTCGTTATCATAATTTTAGCTGGAACAGAATAGCTTCTGAATTGGGTGCTTTTTTACTTTTAAAATTTTAGAATTTCCTTCAAAATAAAAGGATTCTGAAATTCTAGAGGAGAGATTTTCTGCGTATGCGTTGGCGGCGTGGGTTGCATTTTAATTTTTGAATTCCTCGAGTTCTTAATTTACTTTTAACAAAGCACAAAGCTAGTTCTTCATTTTTTACAGTTTCTGATTCGTTTTAATTCTGATGACGTCATTGTTTTTGTTATCGCAGCTAAAAATCATTAGTTTTCTGGTTTCTAAAATTCTGGGTATTTTTTACCCAGACTTTTAATTTTCTCTTAATATAATTAATGCTGAAACTGGATTGCGTGAATGCGAGAGAGAGAGAGTCAAATAAATAAAGTATAGAAAGGAGAAAGTAGAGCTATAACTAAAATATAATATTTTTATTATATATAAAGTATAATTTATGTGTAAATTCATCATCATTCCTACAGACGAGAAGCTCAGTGGAAACCTTAAATCTCCATAATCGCTTTATTTGCCTTTGAAAATGATATATTTCTGCTTACACACACTGCACTAATCACAAAAACATATATATATATATATATATATATATATATTATGCAGGAAGGAGGGACAAATATATATATATGGGATGAATTTCACAATTAAACACATGAAATTAATGAATGAATCAAACCCACAACGAAAAAGAAAAATTATTCCAAGGTCTTTCGTGTATTCAGAAGTACACCTCGTCAGGGAATGTGTTTCCCTGACGAGGTGTACTTCTGAATACATGAAAGATCTTGGAATCATTTTTCTTTTTCCTTGTGGGTTTGCATCATATATGTATATATGTATAAAACAAAGAAATGTATTTGTATTCTACAGGTTAGCGTCATTATTCTGAAAAAGAAAATCACAAAAATGTTTTTCCTCGTTTTTACTTTCTAATTTTCTTACATTTTGTCACGTACTTGAATGCGAAACATTTTAGACAGAATTTTTATCAATTTAGTAATTCTGAGAGAAGTTAGATACAGACACAGTGCACAGACACAAATCTGCAATAAGTATTTTGTAAGGTGTTAGAAGGATATTTTAGGGTAAAAACTTTAGATCGGGAAATTGTAACTTAGCATCCATCTATGGAAATTAGGTTTTCTCAACCGGGATCCCGGGCGGAAAATGATAACCTTAAATCCCGGGACAAGCGCGGCAAATCCCGGGGTTTCCTGGGTTTTACAAAGTATTCTAAAAACGTTATTTCAAGTAGTTTTATGTTAATTTACTACTGTATCTAGAAAATACAAACATAAAGACTATCATGACAAATTTATAATAGCACGAATCACGTTGCGTTGTACAACTCAAATAATGCTTATAATATGCTCTGCATGATGTTGTGCATATGTAATATGACTGGTATTTTTGATGATTTACTCGGACTGAAAGCCAGTCATTTGATTTCCCTGAATCGAACATTTTGTGTTTAAGTAGATTTTAATTTCAGTTATTATTTTCACTTCAGTGGCCCACTTTTTGCTGTTAACATTTTTTTTTTACTAAAAATGAGTTAGAAGTATATAAAAGATGTTGTGTTCGTGTAAATTACACTACAATATAATTTATTTTTGTTGAAGTTCAAAGCTGCAAATTAGCATTCTAGGCATAGCCGCCTAGGCTATATACTGTAACATATCTGTTTCTGCAGGGCTTGAAACTCGGCCTAGGCTCTATCATTAATTATATTTATCATTATTGTTAAAATATGTGTATATTTATATTTAATATCAACTAACTAATCTACATTTATCCAATGCTTAAACATTTTAAGACTTTATTATCATTATTTTTTTATAAACTGGAAAATCCCGGGACGATGACCGTGTTTGTTCCGGAAAACCGGGATAGTGAAAACCCCTAAAAACGAGGAACCCTAGTGGGAATCATATAACAAATACAGTAAGCAAATAGGAACCATCTGAAAGCGGAGGAACTACTAAAAACTTTTTAGGAAGTAAATAAAGATTATTGGAAAATCCATGCACTGCTCGAAAAATCTTGCATTACTTAAAAACATTTGGACATCTGTCATATCACTTGCAGTAATCATCTAAGAGTCTAAATCAGTGTTTCTCAAAAGGTGGGTCGCGACCCCCGCAGGTCGTAGTTCGTTTACCTCTGTAGTAGTGATTTGTGCGCAAAAAAACAAAAAAAATAGCTTCGTGAGTTTGTTTACCTTGTAGGGGTGATAAAGGGTCGCGCCGATAAGACCTTGACACGGGAGTCGTGGGGCAAATCCGGCTGAGAAAACCTGGTCTAAATAATAACTTACTAACGCTCAAAATTTAAGTCAATAATGGTCTGATATCACGTCAAATTTTGCCCGTAAAAGCTCTTATATAAAATTATTTAACAAAGAATTTTGTGGTTGAGTGCTTGCCTAAGGTTAATTTCCATTATTTTTGCTGAATTCTGAATTTTTCAGCAATTTTTACTGATTTTATTTCGTCGACGAACTTTTTTCTCCACAATAGTACTGGACACCAAATCTCTTTGTTTTCCTGCTTTCATCGTAGATGTGTAGTAATTATTTCGATGTACACATCATTTGTACACATTATTTGTTTAAACCAATTTTTGTTGTACATTTTGTTACTAACATCTTATCCATAATTTTATTTCGAAAAATCAGAACTTTATTTAAAGAGGGAAGAACTGAATATGAATACAAATAAATGAATTGAATCAAACATTTGTAAAGCTGCAGTTATTATTATTATTATTATTATTATTATTATCATTATTATCATTGGATTACCTGAAAATGTATTCATGTATACATGTATTCTTGTTTTTTGCTTTACAGTACCAAATATAATAATAAATTAAATTGAATGCCCGGTTAGGTCAACTGTACGCCCTTGACGATTGGTTAGGTTAAGTCGTGATATTTTCGTTAGTTTTAACGAAGATATCATTTGGTAATTGAGGCTGGGGCCCTAATCTTCAGGTGATCCTCATTATTATTATTATTATTATTATTATTATTATTAAGAATTTCACGTAAAGAAAAAGCAAACAAGGATTCCTGTTTTATTAAGAATTCCGTATAGCAAAACTTATTGTTTTGACGTTTAGTTAATAAAGTTTACGAAAAAAATACTCAAAATGCGAGTCAACTTTGAGAATGTATTTTAACAGCATGGAATATGCTCGATCAAGACACCATTTTTAAAGCAATTGTCGTGCAAGGCTACAATTGGTCATTGATAATAATGGAGGACACATTGAACACAGAATATAATATCATATTAGGGTCTTGCGATATACAGCTTATACCATCATACAAACCCTCAGCCTAACCGATAGGTTTTATATAGTCCTTTACCAACGTACCGCATATCGAGTTCATATTTTGCGTAACTTTAACATAACACCTGTAATACAGGTGTTATGTTAAAGTTACAGGTCCTGTATTATTGATTTATTATGTACCGTATCTTATCACTTTCATCATCGCATTTAATACCATTTATTTATTTTGGATCTGTCCTTCTCTGTAATTAATTTTAATATGAACAATTCATGTTAATGCACATTCAATTTAAGACATTATAGTATTAATCATTGTGAACATTTATTTGTTGTTTCGTTAATTAAAGAAAAAAAACACGAGGTCATTCCTTCCCTCGATTAATGATATTTAATTGGTGTCCCTAAAACCTATACTTATCTAATTAAGCAAAGCCTACCGACAAATTAAGAGCCTAATAAACTAGTGTTCATAACCAGCGCACTATATATACACTGTATATATACATATATATATATATAATCACCACTTTATAGTCCCCAAGTTATAGGCATCATTTTTGTAGTGGCATAGTGGCAGTTTAATTGAGGCAAATTTATTGAGCTAAATTGTATAGGTTACCAGTTCGTAGATGAGCTGAGCTGAGGTAATTTATAATTAGATAAGTTGAAGAGGTAATTACTCGAATAGCTAATTAGTTTGCTTGGGGGTCACCAGAATATTTATCAATAATCAAGGAAAAGAAAGCGTGCGTGCCTTTTTTTAATTAACAAACTTAATATTGCAATGATTAATGAAGTACAGTACATACAACACACAAATACTATTGATTAGAAATCTGGGTTAGATACCGGGTATTTCATAACCTTTTGCTAGTGGGGATACAAATCAAAGAAAACAAAGATACAACAAAAAACACTATACTATGCCATTTAAAGATTTATTCAAACCGAATACCAAAACGTATAGGTATCTCGTATGCTTACCATTATCCTCACGCGCAGCTCTCAGACTTCAGGGTATTTATTTCAGCAAATGTTTAAACAAATTTCCGTCATATTCAAGTTTTTGGAGAATAGTCTGAATGTGTTGGGGGCTTTTCAAAAATTATGTAATGCTATTTTTGCTAAAACTTGACACCCCCACCCCCTTGTAACGCTCGTAACGCTAGACCAGACACCCATTAAGATGTTATGTAACCTCTAATAGGGGGTGTCTGGTCTAGCGTTACGGAACGTTATAAAGGGGTGGGGGTGTCAATTTTCAGCAAAACTAGCGTTACGTAATTTTTGAACTGCCCCTTGAAGGAGGACCTCTTGAAAATATCGGTTGGGACCAAGTTCCTGCAACATTAAATCCTCCACTTTTTCCGTGAAAATCGCTACAAAGTGTTCTACTACGTTCAGAATCAGAGGAATTTCCTGGCCGTTGGGTCCGATCAAAGAAATCAATCTCAGAATCTCTCAGAAGTTGCTTCAAGGCAATTAGGTTAGTTTAGAAGGTTAATATAACCATAACTAAACTAATAAAGTCAAACAAGGTTTAACCTATCGTATTTTATTGTAGTTCAAAGTAGGCTAGCGGGCTTAACGTAACTTAAAGCAAAGCAACTCAGTGCCACCTATCAGAAGTTAATCTATTCGAAAATAAAAGCTTCTCAAGTCACCCATAATAGAACCTAAATTAGGTTACATTGAACTAACCTACCTTACCAAAACGAAACTTAATCTAAATATAAACTACGCCAACGAATCTTCAGGCACTGAATGTCTTATGTAGCCTAATTTGACCTAACCTAGCTTAACTTCACCTAATCTTATCTAATCCACCTAAAAGTTTCTGCACCCCCTAAACAGCTTAAGACCAACCTAACCTAACCTAGTAAAGCCTACCTAAACATCTCTTAATCACGTGAAATTACCTAAGCTGCCTTAAATTCATTTAAACTCTGTGGCAGATCCAGAAGGGGGGTAGGAGGATTCGATCGAAGCGCCCTAAACCAGAACCACTCTAAACCAGAAAGCCCCGCTCCCAAAGTTAACTGACTGAACATACAAGTTATTTTACAAACAACACTAAAAGTATGTAATATACCCTTTTGTTTCATTTGTTTCAGATCGTTAGTCGACCCTGTGCCTTACTTTAATACTCAAAATTCTAAAAAGCAATATTCATTCAAAGTATTTATTCAATAGAATTTTCGGTTTACAATGTCAAGAAGAGTTAAACAGCAACCAAGAATTGACCGATTTTTTGGTCCATCAAGTTTGTTCCATCCCACGTCAGTGGCAAGGTTAGTAATTGTATTGTAAACTAAAACAATGACTTTAAAAACTACTTACAGTTACTGATCGATTGCTCATATTAAATTCATTGTCTATCGTTTTGACAGTGAAGAAGAAGGACAATCTACCCTCAATGCAAAGAGGATTCGCAGTAGCGCCAGTGATACTGGTAGTAACACGTGTTGTACGACAAGCTGACTCACAGAAGACCATTTTTCTTGTTTTGATATATTTTACGGTTAAGACTAAAAACTAAAGTAAGCTAAGTCTTATTTCATTTTCTTAATATAATTACACTGGCCAACAAAATGAAACTTTTTTTTCTCATCACAAACATGATCACACCTTTCTTAATGCAGTTTTCGCGCAGATTCCGAATCTGGTTTTATTTCTTTTCTAGCACGTATAGTTATATAGATACACTGGTTTTTATATTTTTAAGTTTTTGATATTGCTATAAGAAAATTTATGGATGTATAGATCACACTTAGGAATGCTAAACAACAAATACATCATATACTTTATTCAATGTACTTATAAATAAAGAATATATACATTATTTTATTAAAAGCGCTGTGAGTGTGATTTCCTTTTGTAAATTTGGCCTGGATTGTCACGATACAGCATCCAACAATGGTCCGCCATCATGCTTTCATTCCAATATCCTTGGTAGCGCTTCTCCATCATCTGAATATCTTGATGGAAGCGCTCGCCTTGCTCGTCACTCACTGCACCAAGGTTTTCAGGAAAGAAATCTAAGTGGGAATGCAGGAAGTGAATTTTTAACGACATTCGACACTCCATTTCTTTGAAGGCATCAAGGAGGCTTGGTGACTTGTTGCTTCCAAGAAAGTTTTCACATATCCATTTGAACGCCAGCCAAGCCTTCAATTCCAGCGGACTTAGGACTTTTTCAAATTCAGTGTCATTCAAAACCTCCCTTATTTGTGGCCCAACAAAAATTCCTTCCTTCAATTTTGCTGCAGTAACCTTCGGAAATTTCCTTGAAAGGTATTGGAACCCTTCAGAATTGACTTTACCCATTGCTTTAACAAAATTCTTCATTAAACCAAGTTTAATGTGAAGAGGTGGCAGATAGATCTTTTGGGGATCCACTAAAGGGACAGACTGGACATTGCTTATCCCTGGGACATATGTATACCTAAGTGGCCAGTCACTTTTGGTGTAATGTTCTATAGTGGCGCGACTGTCCCACAGGCAAAGGAAACAACAAAATTTTGTGAATCCTGACTGCATACCCATAAGCATTCCTATAACTTTTAGATCTCCACAAACATTCCATTGATGACTGTGGTATTTGATTGCCTTAAGTAGTGTATCCATATTGTCATATGTCTCTTTTAGATGGACGGAATGGGGAATGGGGATGGATGGCATTATATTACCATTATGCAAAAGAACTGCTTTCAGGGGTCATTCTTACATTGTCGAGGCATGTTGACTGACCTGAGCAAACTATAAATTCAAAAAAAATGTACACCAACTTGACACAACAAGTTCTTGGACTGGACTGATCTTTTGACACACAAAGCACGGCGTTGTTGCCTGAATCACAATGCTGCTAGACGTAAAAGCTCACACTGAAATACATAAGATGTATAATTAAGATAATTGAAATCAATAAGATGAATAAACTAAAAAAACACAATCAAATGTTGAAATATTAGTATTTTGCCTATTTAAAATGGTTAAATCTGTGTAGTTATATATATGCCTTCATCTTGAAAACTATACGTGCTAGAAAAAATCTGAATGCAGTTTTGGAATCAGCGTGAAAAATGCTATCCAGCCACCACAACATTTACTCTGATGAAAAATCTTTGTTGACCAGTGTTATTATAGCTCCGCATTTTGTTTTTATGACAGGTAACCCTGCTTGCCATGTATCGGTACATGATATTGACGTTGGTGCCCTGTTGCGTCAGAAAAGTCCTGTTAGATCTCTGCAACAAGCTGAAAAGTTTAATGTCATAACTAACCATTTTTAACCAGGAAAGGATTATTCTTTCCCCAAAGTGTTTATGAATGGTTGTAATCGGTCTTTTCAAAGCTCTTGGCAGCAACGCTATCCTTGGCTGGTGTACAGCAAGGAATGAGATGATGGTTTCTGTCTCCCATGCATTCTATTTGCTACACGACAAAACCTTGGTGCTCTTGTGAACAGTCCATTTACACGGTGGACAAAAGTAAGTACGGTGTTTAGTCAACACGAGAATGCCCTTTAAAACGTAGATGCTACGGTCGCTTATGACAATTTTCTCGCCACAAGTCGAAGTCCTGAAAAAGTATCCAGGTGCAAATTGAAAGTCAACGTACCTACACAATGCACAAAAACAGAGAAGTTATCAAAAGTGTGACAAAAATTGTCCATCTTTGTGGCAAACAGAGCATTGCCTTAATAGGTCACAGAGATGACAGCACAGCCGCCCAAGACGCAAACAGGGGCAATTTTCTTGCCTTGCTGGAATTTCATGTCGATGCCGGTGATGAAATCTTAAAAAACCATTTAGCAATATGCCGCGCCAATGCAAGATATTCCAGTAAATCCATTCAGAACAAAATTATTGGTCTAATTGGGGATCAAATTAGGGATTCGATCATGAAGGAGATAAAAGAAGCAAAGTTTTTTTCAGTTCTTTGCGATAAAGTGACAGACAATGCAAATCTTGAACAATTATCGCTTGTTTTGAGATATGTTGACAAGAATTGTATTATTCGCGGAGAATTTCTAGATATTAAAACCACTGAACGCATAACTGAGCAAGTCATCTCTTAATTGATCCTAGGAAAACTGGAGCAGTGGGGTCTAGACATAGCAGACTGCCGTGGACAAGGGTATGATGGCGCTTCAAACATGTCCGGCCAGGCCCGAGGGGTGCAACACATAATAGTTCAGCAAAACCCTTAAGGCAATATATGTACATTGCAATTCTCAT
Source organism: Bathynomus jamesi (assembly GCA_023014485.1). Classification (NCBI taxonomy): domain Eukaryota; kingdom Metazoa; phylum Arthropoda; class Malacostraca; order Isopoda; family Cirolanidae; genus Bathynomus; species Bathynomus jamesi. The sequence continues at coordinate 240,051 of JAJOZX010003073.1, forward strand.
GTCCTCAACCTCATCATCGTAAAAGCTTGTAGTCTACTCTTCACTGAACGGACGCATTTCCTGAGCTCTCTGATATTGCATCTACTTTTGCATATTGCTAAAATTTTACTTTTGGAAAGTTTTGAATTTTATATATTTGCGTTTATATTCACATTGTTATAGTTAAGTAATTGAATATTAGTGGTTTTTAGCGATTTAGAAGTTTTCTTAGGGTGCCGGCTTAATTTAACTTAAAGTTGTGACGGTTATAAACTAATTTTTAACTGCGCGATGCCGTCGCAGAAAGCGTCGTGTGTTAGGTGTGGGGTAAACCGGTGGTATTCGGAATTTAAAGATTATAACGGCGGTCCTATGGCGATTACCGAGAGATCAGTTTGTTTCTTTTGCGAGTTAATGGAGGAAATAGTTGACATAAAACGCAGTGTACGTGAGGTAACGGAAAGACTTGCAACGTTTGACGAAGGCAGGGGTAGGGCTACGGTTGACGAAAGCCGAACCAATACTAACGTTGAAGACGTTAGTAATTTGAAGGGTGAGGTGCGTAACCTAGTTCTAGTTTAGGTAGCTTATAGGGAAGGTTGGATAGAGTTGAGGAAGGGGTTAAGGTTGATCCGAGATTAGTAGATGGAGAGGGATTTAGAGAAGTTAAGGGGGGAGCTAGGCCGCGTACGTTAGGTGATAGGAATCCCCCCCTATCGAGGTTTCGAACCCTTTCGCCCATTTGGAAAGAGACGTGAATGAGGGGGAAACTATTTTAATTTGGGATTCTTTAGTGCGCCATATGGACACAGAGTTCGTTAAACGGCATCCAACCAAGAGGAGGAGGGTCTGTCTCACGGGGGCCAGGGTTGACAGAGTTAGAGACGAAGTGGATAGGATTGACGTTGCCTCCCGTCACTCGATGTTGGTGACGAGGGTAGGAGGCAACGACTCGTATAGGCGTAATACGAGAGTGCCTGACCTTTTGGAGAGATATAGGGGGTTAATTAGGTCCCTGAAGGCGAGGTCAGATAGGTCTTTAGTTCTAGGTATTAACCCCAGGCACGGTTTTGTCTTAGGATTACGTCAAAAACGATATTTTTTAATAATAAATTAGAAGAGATTTGTGCTGAGGAAAATGTACCTTTCGTAAAGCTGTGGTCCGAATTCAGTGATCCTAGCCTTTTTATAAAAGATGGGGGTGCATTTTAATGAAATAGGTAATGCTAGGCTAGGTAGGTTAATTGACGATAACGTACGAAAGCTGTATAGGTCGAAACCTTCTTTAAACGTTGTGGGTCCGGGGAACGCGGGCCCGACGTGAAAAATAGTTTAAAACGCCGGCCCGTGGTAAAAAGTAACTTAAACGTCTTTTATTGTAACGCCCGTAGTATTAGAAATAAATTAAACGAATTTAAGGCGATAATTTATTTCGGCAACTACGATATACTTGCTATCACTGAAACGTGGTTAAATACCATGACTCGGGACTTGTTGGAGGAACTTGATGTACCGGGTTTTAAACTCTTTACTAATAATAGGTTACATAGGTTTGATGGCGGCGTTTTGCTGTACATTCGTAATTCCCTTAGGGCTATCGAGGTTAAGATAGATTTTCTGACAGCAATTAATGCGATATGCGTTGAAGTTAGGCCGCATAGTATTAGTTTTAATTTTGTTGTTGTTTATAGACCTCCCGTTCAACCCTTCGATACCGATACTAGATTTTACTCACTTCTTGGTAACTTTATTGACAATCGGAGTAGTATAATTGTCGGAGACCTGAACTGCCCTAATGTTAATTACGAGACTTTTACTGGTAATGAGGAGGGTTTGAGATTGATTGAGTTCATGGAAGTTTATTTTTACGACAGAGGGTTACCGAACCAACGCGCGGTGACAATATTTTAGATTTGGTGATGACGAACGGCGAAAATATAGTCGAAGGTTTAGAAGTAGGCGAGAGTTTAGGATGTAGTGATCATCAAATTCTTAGGTTTAAGTAATTGATAGAAAACACTAAGGACAGTAACGTAATAGAAGTCCCTGATTTTCGGAGGGCTAATTTTGATAGTTTTGCGGATAGGATGAGAGTAGTGGACTGGGATAACTTATTTATGGGTAATGGGAAAGTTTTATGAATATTGAATGGGAGTTTATTCCTCGTAGGCCCAAGCGCGCTAGAAATCATGGTAGGCCCAAGTGGTGGACTAGGGAAATAGGCGAGTTCATATAGGAGCGTAACAGAGCGTATAGACTTAATAAGCGCAATGGCACGGCAGCTAACTTTAATAGATATATCGAGCTTAGACGTCAGGTTAAAAGATCAGTTAGGAATGCTAAGCGTAATTTGGAGATACTTATAGCTGCGGATAGTAAACATAATCCAAAAAGTTTTTGAATACGTCAATAATCGTAAGCCGATAAAAGATAACATAGGCCCTCTAGTGGATGTTAACGGCGCTTTGGCTTCTGACGCTCAGGCGATGGCGAGTATTTTCAATAACTTTTTTGCGACAGTTTTTACCGTAGAAGACGTAAATAATGTCCCCGACGTGGACAATCTCGTTCCATTTAGTAGCGAGACTATTTTGGATGAAATAACTGTTTACGAGGGTGAGATTGCGCATTATATCGATAGGCTAAAAGTTAGCAAGGCTCCAGGCCCTGACGCTTTTTATCCCAGACATTTGAAAGATTTGAAAGATGTTATCGTAGGCCCCTTAACGAAGATATTTAATAAGTCACTCGAAACGGGGATTATTCCTGAAGACTTCAAATTAGCTAACGTCACGCCCATTTTTAAAAAAGGTGACCACACGGTAGCTAGTAATTATAGGCCCATTAGCTTAACGTCAATTGTCGGTAAACTTTTGGAATCCGTAGTTAGGGATCGTATCATCGATCACTTAGAAAGTAGAGATTTGATTAATAGTAGTCAGCATGGGTTTCGACGCCATAGATCTTGTTTAACTAATTTGTTAGAATTTTATAACGAAATAGTGCGCGAATACGATAGCAGAGAGCTGACGTTATTTATTTAGATTTTAAAAAGGCGTTCGATACAGTTCCGCATAGAAGATTAATTGCGAAGGTTAAAGCGCACGGTATACGCGGTCAGGTAGCTAACTGGTTAGAGGAATGGCTTCGTGCTAGGAGACAGAGGGTCGTTGTTAATGGTAGTGAATCGGGGTGGTTGGATATAGGTAGCGGTGTCCCACAGGGTTCAGTGTTAGGCCTATTGCTATTCGTAATTTACATTAACGACATTGACTAGTAACGTGTCAAAATTCGCGGACGATACTAAAATAGGTGGTATGGTTGTTAACGAGGACGATAGAAATAGGCTCCAAGACGATGTAAATAGGATTATGGAGTGGACGGATAAGTGGCAGATGCAATTTAACATAGACAAATGTAAAGTTTTGCATATAGGGTCTCGTAACAATAATTACACGTACACGATGGATGATAGAGAGTTAGCGAGCGTTGACGAGGAAGTAGATTTAGGCGTACGCGTATCTAAAGATTTAAAAGTTAGGAAGCAGTGCCTGAAGTCTTGCGCAAAAGCTAATAGGATGTTAGGCTTCATAGCGCGTAATTTCGAATTTAAATCGAAGGATATTATATTGCCCCTTTACAAGTCCCTAGTCAGGCCTCATTTAGAATATGCCGTTCAGTTTTGGTGCCCGTATTTGCGTGAGATATTGATAGGTTAGAAAGGGTTCAGCGTCGTGCCACGAAACTAATTCCGTCATTGCGCAACAAGCCTTATGAAGATAGGATTAAGAGTTTAGACTTGCATTCACTCGAAACTAGGAGATTAAGGGGGGAGCTTATTGAAGTTTTCAAAATCGTTAATAACATTGATAACGTAAATTTTGACAAACTGTTCACTTTCGATAATAGCAATACTCGTAATAACGGATTTAAGTTGCGTGGCAGACGTTTCATTACTAATATCGCTAAAAACTTTTACGTTTAAAGTAATTGATAAATGGAATAATCTTCCCGCGTCAGTCGTTCACTCTACCAGCGTTAATATTTTAAGAACCGTTTAGATAGGCATTTTAAAAATATTAACGTTGTTTAAAATAAAAAAAACAATTAGTAACAGGAGCTCTGGGGTGGTGGTCGAGGATGAGTCTGTTGACGATTAATGCCAGCTTGTACATGCCAGCGTGTGTATGCCAGCAAAAAATATAAAAAAAAAAAAATAGACTAACACGAACGTAGATGTAGCTCGTAGAGTAAACTAACCCACTTTTTGTTTAACTTTACCTTTTTTTTTTCTTATCCTCTCCTTACTTGCATGTCTGTAACTCTCTTTACTTGCATGTTGTAGTTTGCATGGTATGACAGTGAGTTAAGACTGTGTTTGCATGGTTTGTAAGCGTTCTTATTTTACTTCTTTTCATCTTTCACCCCTTTCCTATTCTCTCGACTATTTTTCGACTTGTCGGCAGTGGCCGGCGGATGATGATGGTAGTCTTTTTTCTTTTTCTGAATGAATGTTAACCACGATGATAGGGTTGCTACTTACTTAACCCTTATTCTCTTTCTTAACCCCCTACTCTTTCCTTTCTCTCGGGCTAACCTTAGAGTGGATCTTAGGGTCTTTGTTAGCCTTAGCTTCTATAGATCTCTAGAACCATAACTGAGATTTCTAACTTTTTCAATTATTCTCCAAAGCGACAGAGGTGTCTGGAGAAAGTAATAAGCTTGAATCAGCCAGAGTCTCAAACATGAAAGATCCGAGACCCTTGCCGCAATCGTTGGGTTGAACGCCATGAAGCATATGAAAAATATGTGCTCTTGCTGCCAACAATTATTAAAACATTAGAAGTTATTACAAATGAACCACAGTACCAGCAGTATAGTTCTGAAACACATCGGAAGTGGGATAGAGAGACACTCTAAAAAGCATACAATTTCTATCACATGTGTTGTTCGTTTCAATTTCTTATTGCCTTGACTGTTGTCATGAAAACTTTGGCAATCATCAAGCCGTTAAGCATCAAGCTTCAGAAGAAATCAAACGACATCGTGAAGGCTTACAACATGATCTCGGACACACAGAAAGAGCTGAAGGAAGTGAGAGATAAAGCTGACGATATGTTCAGGTGATGGTATTCGCGAGCTGCGCAAATCAGTTTTGATGTGGGTACTGAACCCAGTGTACCAAGGACAACTGCCGGACAACAGCACAGACCAAATACTCCTCATGACACACCTGAGGAATATTATCGTCGTACTCTATTTCTTCCTTTTCTGGACCATATTATGCAGATGTCTACAAAGTACGTTTGTAGAACACGAACTTCTAAATTCTAAAAATCTGATAGTTTTCCGTAACACGGTGGCAACGCCAACCGGTCTGGATCCGCCCCCTGCATTCTCCACCTAATTAATGAATTCTTTTTGATATGGATTCGGTCCCACTCAGAAGATGGCTGTTCAATTACTTGATCTTGTTCCCAGAGTCACCGTTGAGCCAGCAACGGACATTACTGAGATTTCTGTGATGTACGAGTCAGACCTTTCTAGCCCTGAGACTCTTGACATCGAATATATGCGATGGAGGAGAAAGTGGCAGTCAGAGAACGGCAAACCAGATTGGCTTCAACCTGCATTAAAGGTAGATTATAATTCTTCGTATGCTCAGCTTGCGATGACAATTCTTCGTATGCTCCGATTACTTAATATTTAATATTTAGTGTAAAATTTTCTAGCTTAATTGTAACTTTATAATTTCTTCTTTCCAGGTTTACGATGCTGATATATTCCCAAACATCAACTGCTTGTTGCGAATTGCTTGCACCATACCCGTCGCTTCTACTGACAATAAACGTGCCAACAGTACCTTAAAATTTGTGAAGGGGTACTTTAGACTACTATGTCCACGGAGAGATTGTCAGGCTTGGTGTTGATGAGCATTCATTACGACAAGCCAGTGGATTACGAAGCTGTAGTTCAACGGTTCGCTGAACAGCAACCCCGACGAATGGCGCTCGTCGATCCAGTCTTTGAGAGTCGGGAGATTAACCGATAGCTCAGTCAACACAAAACTTTGTCAAGAAATATAATAACTTTAATTATATTAATGAACAAATCTAGAATGATAAAATATGATTTTCAAAGAAATTTAGGTTTTGATATTGTGAAATTTTCGTAAACAGTGTTTCTTTAAGACTTATCACGAATTTTGTCTTTCCTTGTATAATTTTCTTGCAAATCAGTACATAACTTAGATGTTGTGAAAGCTAATAAACTTGAACAAACACCCGGCAAAGTGCTTAAAACGCGTTTCTGAGAGCTTTAATTTTTAAAATTTGCGGGGGAGCATGCCCCGGACCCCCTAGAAGCCTTCGGCACTTGTACCGAACCCCCCTCCAGCAAATCTTGGATCCGCCCCAGAAACTTATGTAACAAAACGTAAATTACCCCAGCCTAAGTGCCTAATTTAACGACCTGAGTGAAGTAACTTAACCCACTGACTTTAATTTAATTTAGCCTTAACTAACCTTGTTTCCAGCCTCTAAAATGAAGATATAATTCCTAGCTTTTTCACTTGTAAAGAAAAATAGTTAAAATAGTTAAAATATAGCTTCCCTCACCAACTATCTGCCAAGCAGATAGGATCCAGCTTTGGGCCTCTTTGCGATGATAATAATAATGATTGGGGTTGTTTAACCTCCTTCGCAACATCTAAGGTCATATGATGGAGGGGATCTACAGCTTTACATTGGCTACGACGTAGCCCGCCTCTTTGCGAGTGACCCTTTGCCAACATCGGGCTCACATTATGAAAAAAGAAAAAACTACAGTGTTTGTCATTTACCATTACTTATTCGGACTATAGCGGATTTAATTTTCCCAGAAGAACTTGTTCCATGCACGGTCTGTGTGTAACATAAAAGTTTCTCACGGGACCATTCGTATATATATATATGCAAGGAAAAACTTTCTCAGCGTGAAGCTATGTGCAAGCCCCGTCCAGAACGAGTCAGATACGACTTTTGCCTCATTTATCCAAGCCCTCCTGAATGGTCGAGCAATATCGTATCTAATTTTCACGCAAGTGGAACCGAAATAGGCGAATCTGAAAAAATTAGTTTCGTTCGAAAAATATAGCTACAAGTATAAGTAATTGTAAGTAAAATTTGTGCATACATGTGTGCGTGTGTATTTGTAAGTTAGAGTGTGTGTATAATATATATATGGTGTTTCAGGAGGAAAGGTCAATACTTCGGGAGGTGATAGTATCGGTCATTGTGAGAAAAAAAGTTCATGTGAACATGTGTCTAATTCTCAATGGTTATGGAGATAGAGCTGTTTGAATCTGATGCGCGCGCAGCTCTTCCTCCCCCTTCCCTCCCCTATAACCTTGAACCATGTAAGCTGTAATGTAAGCTGTAACAAATTTGTCATTTCTGTATCTGATACAATTCAAAATGCCAATGTTTAAACATTAAATGTTAGAAACAGTAATTGGTTTCTCATTCTTGATTACCGTTAACAATGCTTTTGTATTTGTAGATTCAAACAGCTCTATCTCCGTAACCATTTAGAATTAGACATATGTTCATATGAACTTTTTTCTCACAATGACCGATACTATCACCTCCCGAAGTATTGACCTTTCCTCCTGAAACACCCTGTATATATATATATATATATATATATATATATATTATATTATATATATATATATATATATATGATACACCAGACCGTGCATGGAACAAGGAACTCTTCTGGGATAATTAAATCCACTATAGTCCGAATAAGTAATGGTAAATGACAAATACCATAGTTTTTCTTTTTCATGATGCTAGCCCGACGCGGGCAACGGGTCACTCGCAAAGAGGTCCCATAAATATAGTTTCCCTCACCAGCTATCTGCAAAGTAGACAGGATCCAGCTTTGGGACATGGATCTGTCTGCTTTGCAGATAGCTGGTGAGGGAAGCTATATTTATGGGACCTCTTTGCGAGTGACCCGTTGCCCGCGTCGGGCTAGCATTATGAAAAAGAAAAACTATGGTATTTGTCATTTACCATTACTTATTGGACTATAGTGGATTTAATTATCCCAGAAGAGTTCCTTGTTCCATGCACGGTCTGGTGTATCATAAAAAACTCAGGGGACCATTCTGAGTTCATTCCCATATACATATACACATATATATATATATATATATATATGGGATGAATTTCACAATTAAACACGTGAAATGAATGAATGATGCAAACCCACAAGGAAAAAGAAAAATGATTCCAAGGTCTTTCGTGTATTCAGAAGTACACCTCGTCAGGGAATGGCCTTTCTGAATACACGAAAGGCTATAAAATCAACATTTGTCATTTAATTTTAATAAAACTTCTACACAATAAAACATGTATTTATCTATATGCAAACAAGTTTTCAGACTAAAATATCAAATAATTCAAATTCTATCAACATTTAACGAAAGAGTATGATTTTTCTACTTAACATGCAAAAATTATTAAACCTTTTTAATATTTTTTCCTAAAAATAATTTTTAACATAAAATTTACCTGAAATTATCAAAAAAATTGTTCGAAATGCTTTCCTTCCATTTCAATAACTTTTTTTTATTCTTGGCCGGAATTCATCTATGGCTCGATTTACTTGTTCTTGTGGAAGCTCTTCCCATTTTTGAATGATGATCTCGCGTAAATGAGCGACATCTTTCAACATAGTCCTGTAGACTCGCTCTGCTAAGTTCTCCCATATTCCGGCCAAGAATAAAAAAGTTATCGAAATGGAAGGAAACATTTCGAACAATTTTTTTAATAATTTCAGGTAAAGTTTACGTTAAAAATTATTTTTATAAAAAAATATTAAAAAGGTTTAATAATTTTTGCATGTTAAGTAGAAAAATCATACTCTTTCGTTAAATGTTGATAGAATTTGAATTATTTGATATTTTAGTCTAAAAACTTGTTTGCATATAAATAAATACATATGGTTTATTGTGTAGAAGTTTTATTAAAATTAAATTACAAATGTTGATTTTATAGCCATTTTAAAATGTACCCTTTTTTTATGGCACACCTGTTTTATATATATATATATATTTACATATATATATATATATATATAGAGAGAGAGAGAGAGAGAGATATTATGTGTGTGTGTGTGTCGGCAATTAAGTACAAGTGAGGTCGAGTTTGTGATAATTCACAGATGTCGTGGGTCAATTTTTTTGTGAGGTAACACTTTTGGTACCTGGGAACATTAAAAAGTTGGTGCTACTATAGTATGCGATCTACCTACGATTCGGCGGTCTACCTTTTAATTATAGCTTCTTATCTTGTTTAGTAATTGCTCGTTTACATCCCAATGTCAATCGCCCTTGACGACTGGTTAGGTTTAGCCATGATATTTTCGTTAGTTTTAACGAAAATATCATGACTAAACCTAACCACTCGTAGGTAGACCGCATACTATAGTAGCACCAAAAAATTTATATAAAAAAAATTCTAGAAACATTTTTAGTCAGAAAAAGTATATGTTGGTCTTAATTATAAGGTTTAGTTATGCTAAGTTAGGCTACTTAACGTTTGGTTAGGTTAGGTTAGGCTAGATTAGCGAGTACTTCACTATTTAATGACAATAGAAAACACCCTTTGAGCCCTCAGTTGCGTCTGAAACACTTGTCACGATGGTACTAAGGGTAGGGTAGGTTAGGTTAGGTTAAAATAGGTTAGGTTAAGTTAAAATAGTTTTTTTCATTAATTTTTTAGATATATGGATTTAAAAAAGTTGATACCTCTCTTATACGGAAGATGCTTAGTGTGTGTGTGTGGTGTGTGTGTGTGTGGTGTACGAACGTGTATGAAAATTAGGTAACACAGATTCAAAAGGTATCAATGGTAGCGTGAGTGTATATGAAATGTCGACCATGCCTCTACCAGGAAACAAAAAGGTTTAAAATTGCAATGTTGCAAATAGGGTAAATGGGAGGGAGCATCCACTGACGTAAGCTTGCAAATACATATACCATTTGCAATCTCTCTCTCTCAAGCCAACTATACTACAGGCATTTGTCACTTTAATTGTTGCAGAAGTGTTGCAATAAAATTAGGTTAACTTAGGTCCTGTTAGCTCACGTTAGGTCAGTTTAACCTACTTTTAGTCATGCAGTGATTTAAGAATCAATTTTGGTTTGGTAGATGAGATTACGAAAGACAAGGTTAGGTTAAATTGATGTAAACCAACCTACCCTAGTTAAACTAGCCTAAACCTTACCTAATTTAACCTAACTTAAATGACTCTTTACTACCTCAAATAATATTAACAAGCATAAACTAACTTAACTCCATTTAATCTAACTTGACTTAACATAAACTAAACTAACCTAGAAGTCTCTTAACCATCTAAAATGACCTAAACCAACCTAAGTACGGGCACCACCCAGCATTCTGAAGAAGTATCTAAAGATGGTAGAAGTTTTAACTATGGCCAACTGTTCCTCGATACGAAATAGTAAACCTAATCCAATATAACAGAGCGAGCATTTAGGCGGCCTATTTTGCGAGAGATTTGACATATGTAGTCCATGAGTGAATGGCTGTCAGGGTAAAGGCTAAAAACTCAATTCTGAAAGAGGAGTTATGTCAGAAGGTGGAGGATTAGTTTTGGTACTAAATATTATTTAATACATTATCTGAGTGAGTTTTTCGGCCACCTCTTTTGCAAGAGATTTGACATGGAGTAGTCTCTGAGAAAATGGATGTCAAAGGAAGGACTAAAATATCAGTTCTGGAAGTAGCAGAAGTGTTTGTATGATCGAAAATTATTTCAGGAGAATAAGTTTTATTATTAATTATGATGTAATGCGTTTTTCTGTGGCATTGAAGCAGGGGTTCTTAATCTCTGGGTCGCGACCCAAACTTGGGTCATTAAATTGTCATTTATCATTTATTTATGTTATCCCTAATCATTTTACCATTATTATTTTATTTTATTATTTATTAAGAGTGAACTGTTTGAAGGCATTGGTCGCCGAGCTAGCCCCGAGACCAGAATTTGGATCGCAGCCTAAAAAGTTTAAGAACTACTCCTGCATTAAAGAATACCACATTTTAATATTCCCCCTACGCTACTGGGGCAAGATCAACATTTGAAGACTGTACTGTAGTTTTCTCAGCTTCAATAACTTCGGTCTGATTGCTAGGTGGGCCAGTAGTTAAGGATATATAAAAAGCTAAATCAATAGCGTAGAAGGGTATAGAACTAGAGTTAGCAGAGAAATCATTAATATGGAACCCCGGAGTTCATGGAGTGAAGTCAGAGACAACACCATCAAATACTACTGTAGTTCGTAACCTGAAAGAAGCAAAGGAAAAAAATTCATAAGAGGGCAGTTTGTAAAGCAGGGACCGATGCTAAGACTATGTCAAAAACTTTTTATATAACTAGTGCTACTGCATGTTTCTCTGTGCTTATCTAGTGTTTAGTGAATTTTGTAATTGAGAAAAGAACAGCAGCATTTTTAGCGCTTTTAGCGCCTAGGGCAGCACTCTGTTCATACGCCCTCACCAAGAATTTTCATTACTAATCAACAATTAATATTAAAAAGTATTGGTTATTTGTTATCACTTTTAACTTAATTAAACAATGTTTCTAGTCACAAAGATCACATTCACAAGCCAGTCCCTTACATGGGTGAGTGATTTATTACATGTATAAGAAAAACATGGATTACAGTGTAGTGTGTATACACGATTCACTGTATCAGTTTTTAATCAAGAATGGAATGCATCATACGACATTAGATGATATGGTTACTTGCTTTCGGTGCTCTCATCCTGGTGGTCCCCACCATTTGCTTGGCACTGGTAATGTGACCGTAACGGAAGCCATACATCGGGCCATGAGAAATCTACCTTTATCGTGGTGTTTGACAATAATAATAATAATAATAATAATATTATTATTATTATTGTTATTAAAGCTATTTCGACGAAATGTCTTCAAACGTTCAAAAGTTATGTCACTTTCAAATTTGATACAACTTTAACTCCGTTTTCTGGAGTTTTTTACTTTTGTCGCTTAGCCACTTCTTAGGAGGGCTTCATACGAAGTATATTCAAAATGATTTCTTTATATACAAAATTCCTGCATAAAGTGAAGTACAAATTTAGTTTGGTTTGGTAATATTATCGTTATTACTTTTACAAGAAAGATGACTTTTTTTCGTGTCGTTGTTCATTCATCTTTAATAGTGCATGAAGAAAATATTTTGTTATAATGTTTCAGACCAACAAAGACCCTAGGATCCACTCATGGCTGGTCTACCTAACTGTGTTTGTAATTGTGTATTGCGCATGCCCTCCGTGGTGGCGGAGGGGACCTACAATTTTACGTGGGTTTCGAACCACAAAAACCTTAATTTTACTACCTTAAACTATACCCAAACTATCAACAAATTCGTCAGCCAGACTCCTGACTGAGCAAACGCATTTCCTGGGTTCTCTGATATTGCTTCTACTTTTGGACATTGCCGATAAATTTACTTTTGGAAAGTCCTGAATTTTATATACTTGCATTTATATTCACATTGTTATAGTTAAGTAACTGAATATTAGTGGTTTTTAGCGATTTAGAAGTTTTCATAGCGTGCCGGCTTAATTTAATTTAAACTTGTGACGGTTATAAACGTTAACTACTTTCATTTGCGCGATGCCGTCGCAGAAAGCGTCGTGTGCTAGGTGTGGGGTTAATTGGTGGTATACTGATTTTAAAGATTACAACGGCGGTCCTATGGCGATTACCGATCGGTTTTTTCTTTTGCGAGTTGAGTGAAGAGATAGTTGATTTAAAATAGGGTTCGCGAGGTGACGGAAAGACTTGCAACGCTTGATGAGGGCAGGGGTAGGCTTACAGTTGACGAAGGCCGAACCTATACTAACTTCGAAGACGTTAGTAAGTTGAAGGGTGAGGTTAGGAACCTAGTTTCTACTATAGGTAGCTTATGGGGAAGGTTAGATAGAGTTGAGGAAGGGGTTAAGGTAGGCCCGAGATTAGTAGACGGGGAGGGATTTATAGTAGTTAAGAGTGGAGCTAGACCACATATGTTAGGTGATAGGAATGCTCCTCCCCTCTATCAAGGTTTCGAACCCTTTCGCCCAGTTGGATAGAGATGTGAACAAGGGGGAAACGATTTTAATTGGGAACTCCTTAGTGCGTCATATGGATAAGGAGTTCGTCGAACGGAATCCAACCAAGAGGAGGAGGGTCTGTCTATCGGTGGCCAGGGTTGACAGAATTAGAAACGAAGTAGATAGGATTGATGTTGCCTCCCGTCACTCGATGTTGGTGACGATGGTAGGGGGCAACGACTCGTATAGGCCCGATACGAGAGTACCTGACGTTTTGGAGGGGCCATTCAAAAACCACGTGGTCATTAAATGGGAAGGGGGTTCCTTATTTGACCACCAAGAGCCACAAGGTGGAGGGGGGGTCTTGAAGTTTAACCATGTGGCCAATGCTAAGCATTAAAATATCCTGTTTATAATATTGTTTATCATATTATAATATATATTTCGTAAACTCCAGAAGACTTGAATCTTTAACGTTCATGAAACACAAATTCGCCATACTTTTAATTTGATTATTTTTAATTTGCTTTATTTTAATTTGCAGTTTAATTTACATAAGATTAAGAAGGGGTGGGGTGACATCAGAAGACCACGTGGTTTTGGAGGGGGTTTAAGTCATTGGCCACAAATGATCACAAGGGGGGGCTGATTTTAAAACCCCCCGAAAAAGGACCACGTGTTTTTTTAATGACCCCTGGAGAGATACAGGTGGTTAATTAGGTCCCTGAAAGGAAGGTCAGATAGGTTTTTAGTACTAGGTATTACCAATAGGCACGGTTTTGGTCTTAAAATTACGTCAAAAACAATATTTTTGAACACTAACTAGAAGAGATTTGTGCTCAGGAAAATGTACCCTTCCTAAAGGTGTGGTCAGAATTTAGTGATCCTAGCCTTTTTATAAAAGATGGGGGTGCATTTCAATGAAAAAGGGAATGCTAGGATAGGTAGGTTAATCGATGAGAACGTTCGAAAGCTGTATAGGTCGAAGCCCTCTTTAAACGTTGTGGGTCCGGGAAACGCCGGCCTGACGTGAAAAATAGTTTAAAACGCCGATCCGTGATAAAATATAATTTAAAAGTCTTTTATTGTAACTCGCGTAGTATTAGAAATAAATTGAACGAATTTAAGGCGATAATTTATTCTGGGAACTACGATATAGTTGCAATAAAATAAACGTAGTTAAATATCGTGACTGAGGACTTGTTGGGGGAACTTGATATAGCGGGTTTTAAACTTTTTACTAATGATAGGTTACATAGGATTGGTGGCGGCGTTTTGTTGTACATTCGTAATTCCCTTAGGGCTATCGAGGTTAAGATAGATTTTCCGGCAGCAATTAATGCGATATGCGTTGAAGTCAGGGCGCGTAGTATTAGCTTTAATTTCGTTGTTGTTTATAGACCTCCCGTTCAACCCCTCGATACACTTCTTGGTAACTTTATTAATAATCGGGATAGTATAATTGTCGGAGACTTTAACTGCCCTAACGTTAATTATCAGACTTTTACTGGTAATGATGAGGGTTTGAGACTGATTGAGTTCATGGAAGATAATTTTTCACGACAGATGGTTACCGAACCAACGCGCGGTGACAATATTTTAGACGTGGTGATGACGAATGACGGAAATATAGTCGAAAGTTAGGAAGTAGGTGAGAGTTTGGAATGTAGTGATCACCAATTTTCACTGTGATTTATAGTGTAGTGACGAAAGTTATAGAGTAAAACAGAAGGTTAGGTTAGGTTAGGTTACGTTAGGTTAGGTTAGGTTAGGTTATCAAGAACTTACCTCTCTTAAAAAGTTGTTATAATCGACGGCGGTTGTATGACCAATCAAAAATAAATTATATGAAAAACGGTACACAAACTGGAAAAGGTCCTAATTTATTTATGGTAATGACGCAAATTTTCATTGGGAGGCATTTAAAGAAAGTTTTTTGAATATCGAGAGGGAGTTTATTTTGTGTAGGCCCAAGAGCGCTAGAAATCATGGTAGACTCAAGTGGTGGACTAAGGAAATTGGTGAGTTCATAAACGAGCGTAACAGAGCGTATAGACTTAATAAGCGTAGTGGCACGGTAGCTAACTTTATTAGATATATCGAGCTTAGACGTCAGGTTAAAAGATCAGTTAGGAATGCTAAGCGTAATTTTCAGATACTTGTAGCTGCAGATAGTAAACATAATCCAAAAAGTTTTTTGACTCCGTCAATAATTTCGTAAGCCGATAAAAAATAACAGGCCCTCTAGTGGACGCTAACAGCGCTTTGGCTTCCGACGCTCAGGCGATGGCGGGTATTTTTAACAACTTTTTTGTGACAGTTTTTACCGTAGAAGACGTAAATAATGCCCCCGACGTGGACGATATTGTTTCATTTAGTAGCTAAACTATTTTGAATGAAATAACTGTTTACGAGGGTGTAATTACGCATTATATCGATAAGGTAAAAGTTAGCAAGGCTCCAGGCACCGACGCGCTTTATCCTAGATATTTGAAAGATTTGAAAGACGTTATCTTAGGCCCATTAACAAAAATTTTTGGAGCAAGTGTAGTTTACGTTCCCCTGACGCAAAAGGGAACACAAACTACATTAGGTCAAAGTTGGGGAACGTAAACTACACTAGGATCTTTAGGAGACATTTTTAAATCAATCCATCAAATAAAACGTTAAAACTAACGAAAATATTACGACTTAACCTAACTAACCGTCAATTTATATATATATATATATATATATATATATATATATATATATATATATATATATATTGACGACTAGTTAGGATAAGTCGTAATATTTTCGTTAGTTTTAACGTTTTATTTGATTAGGTATACGCGGACAAAGTTAGGGAACGTAAACTACACTAAGATAATGTAGGGGAACGTAAACTAATCTAGGCACCACAGAGGGACGTAAACTACACATGCTCCAAAATTTTTAATAAGTCATTCGAAGCGGGGATTATTCCTGAAACTTTAAATTAGCTAACGTTACGCCCATTTTTAAAAAGGCGACTGCACAGTAGCTAGCAATTATAGGCCTATTAGCTTAACGTCAATTGTCGGTAAACTTTTGGAATCCGTAGTTAGGGATCGTATCGTCGATTACTTAGAAAGTCGCGATTTGATTAATAGTAGTCAGCATGGGTTTCGACGCCATAAATCTTGTTTAACTAATTTGTTAGAGTTTTATAACGAAATAGTGCCCGAATACGATAGGCATAGAGCGGCTGACGTTATTTATTTCGACTATAAAAAAGCGTTCGATACAGTTCCGAATAGAAGATTAATTACGAAGGTTAAAGCGCACGGTATACGCGGTCAGGTAGCTAACTGATTAGAGGAATGGCTTCGTGCAGGAAATAGAGGGTCGTTGTTAATGGTAGGAAATCTGGGTGGCTGGATATAGGTAGCGGTGTCCCTCAGGGTTCAGTGTTAGGCCCATTGCTATTCGTAATATATAGGGTGGCAGTAGTATGGGCGCAAAAGGAGAGAGTGCAGTGCAATTGCAAATGTTGATCAATGTTTCAAGAGTGCCAACCCCCTTCCCCCATTGTGGCAAGGCACCCAACAGTGCCAGTGCGAAACCCCCTTGTTGTAAGGCACACCTTAAAGCGGAGGGAGATGTTGCAAGAGCAACAAAGGGTTATGCAACTTGGAGGCGGAGTTATCCCCAAAGAGAAAGAGATAGGAGGAGGAGAGGTGTTCGCTTGACAGAAGCCAAGCGCATATTAAGAATTCAGCCGAGCGGACGTTTTCGTATAGGCCCCTAATCAGCCATTCGGCTTAACCAGCCAGTGCCTCCAGGCACTATCAGCCAGTTTACGAAGTGTATACCTCGTTTGGACACGTACACACCCGCCTATACGCCCATAATATATTACGCACACACGATTATATGCACCGGGTTCGAGATCCGGTGGTGGCGCGTCCTTCCACGGTTGGTAGATAAATGGGTACCCAGAGTGCCCTAACGGGGATCTCTCTCTCGCGCACTCCCCCCCTCTCACTCTCTCTCACGCTCTCTCTCTCTTTCTCTCTGCAGTTCTGGTCGCCCACCCTCAGGAAAGATATTGAGAGGCTGGAGCGAGTGCAGGCGAGGGTCACAAAGTTAATCCCTTCCATTAAGCATATGGGCTACAATCGACGCTTACGCGCCCTTAATTTGTTTTCGCTGGAAACTCGGAGGCTGCGCGATCAACTCATCGAGGTTTTCAAGCTCTTACGCGGGTTCAACGATGTCGATTTTAGAAGCATGTTTAGTTTAAATGATAACCCAACTCGCAACAATGGTTGGAAGTTGGATTTGAAACGGTTTAGGACTAGTGTGTGTGGGAATTACTTTACCTATAAGATCTGTGACACGTGGAACAGGTTACTTTCAGAAGTTGTGAACAGTTCCTCTGTGGATCACTTCAAGAAAAGGTTAGACCAAATCTTGCACACTGTTTGAGGTTGTAGAAAATTTTCCATGGCACCCATTGCCATTGGTACCTCCTCGGTATGGACCGCAAGGCCTTTTGAGGTACTTCTTTTCCTTGTAATTCCTTGTAACTTCTCTCTCTCTCTCTCTCTCTCTCTCTCTCTCCCTCTCGCTCTCTCTCTCTTATATATATATATATATATATATATATATGCACACATCCCCGTTAAAAAGTAGGTCTAGGGTGGGTGTGAAAAGTTTGACATTCGTCAGAATGAACAATTCTGGCGGAAGCATTCGAAGGGTTAACCAAAGAAAGCCTATATATGTACAGTTCCGGAAAAAAGTTAATCTAAAAAAAATCTGAAAACTATAAAAATTACTAATTAGTACAAGAAACGTACACAAAAGATCCAAAATTTATAATTAGCAATCATGTCACATCGTATTAATTCACAGTAATTCCATTTATTACATAACTCAAACAAATCTCTTGGATTTTATCGCACATTTATGCCTGATTTCTGAATATACAGGGAGCGGAATAATACGATTTACCGAGGATAACAGAATCACCTTGTGAAAAATAATATTTATCATTTACTACAGAAATTACTAACTAGTACAAAAAGCACACACACACACACACACACACACACACACACACACACACACACATCAATTATCTAAGCAGAAGCAATTCCCGCCAACGTTTAAAAGGAAGATCAATTTACACGGTGCATGCCATAACCGGCTCTCGATCTTTGGTGGAGAGCAACTCGCTCCTCCACCAAACCATGCTAGAGACGGACCCCAACCTGACATTCATATGAAGGGAGACACTAGCAAGTACGAGTTACCTTTCATCACGTGTTTCAACGAAGCTTTTATTAATTATTGTACACGTACGTACAACCGTCAGTCTGATTAAAAGAGGCTTGGTTGATATAATTAAATGTCGTTTACAGCCAAAACACTAAACAAAACATCGTTATATCATTCTGTTTATTTGGACGATTTATTGGAATTAGTTTCATGAAATATAGTCGATAATATAAGAAATACAAACGAGGAATATATACATTAAAAATAATATACAAGGTGTCCCAAAAGTCAGTTAACCGAGGAAAATGTTTTCTCCTAATGATTATTCTAAACATTATGACAATTTTTTCACAGCAAAAAGTCAGCATGTCTTCAGGACCTTAAAGACTACATTTGTGAAGAGAAGAATTCCAGCTGTTAAGCAGTGATAAGGAACTATGTAAAGCAATTTGCCAGTCAACCGTTGACAGATACAAGATGCGCATCGAACAACATGGACGAGATTTTGAACAGTTATTGCCAAATCTTTGAGAGCTCAAACATATTTCCATTCTCTCGACGTCATAAACTTTGGTGTTTAGTGAACTGCTACATCGCACATCTTTGTTATTTTTTAAATTTATTTATTGTACCGAAAGCAATGGTGATCCTATATATGTACAAATCTCCCGCTCTCTCTCTCTCGATATATATATATATATATATATATATATATATATATATATATATATATGCACACACAATTATATTAATCAGCGACCTAATGATCCGCGACCAGCACACATCTCTGTTATTTTTAAATTTAGTTATTGTATCGTACAAGAATTCCGCGATACAATAAACTTAATTGATTCTGAAATTACCTTCCAGTTTTATATTTCAAAGACTAAATTTTTCCCGAACCTATTTTAGATAGGGCACCATAAACCGATTCACAAACCATCCTCATCTACTCTAGATCTCTCCCTTTCTCCCTCTCGTTCTCTCGCTCTCTCCCTCTCTTTCTCTCTCTCTATCGGCCGAATACAAGAACAAAAAAACAAAGCGTTTCTTTCTCTCTACGAATAGGAATATCTGACACGCCCCAGATTTCACGGGGCAGCCGATCACAGCCCTGTGGGCGGAGCCCAGGACCTCTGTTTGGCCGCTATGCAGGCCTACGCGTTAAGAGTCGCCCAAAATTCACTGATAGCCAATAAGAAGCTCGCGAATCGTGTGTTTTGGGTTGATCACAATCACAAGCCTCCTTTATAAGGGGTCAGTTCATCTCAGAGCCTCAGTTCATTCGTTTTTCTTCCTTAGTACTTTTGAAATACCAACCATGAGCCAGCTGTACGACTCCCCCGATTTGTTTGAAGATGGCGATGCCTCATCACTTTGCAATTTATCTTTTGAGCGCGGTGGAACAGAATGAACTTCTATCTACGAAAGTTGTTTCAGAAATTTGTGACGAAATGCAAGAACTGTTCAATGAAGACGATATTAAAATGTAAGTAGCTTTATTTTAGTTAATTTATAAAAACTCGTAATAAAGCGAAGTGAACTGCTATCTGCCCAGAGGCCCGGTCTCTATTCATAAATATTAAAAACTTTTGAGAATTGTCGGCTGGTTCGAGTCCCGTTGCAGGCAGACGAAACGTAGCACACCCAGCTAATCTTACTTTTGAAAATTGTCAGGATATCTGCTTGTGCTTACAATTTTCTGTTAGTCTAACCTAGCTTTATTCTGAATTTTTCTACAACGAAAAAATTAATCCCATTATGTTCTTATTTATTGTCTGTTTCCTTTGTGATTATTTCGACATATATATGATGTATTTTTATTTGTACATTTCTCGATAATTTAAAGAGAGGACCGCAGTAGAATTTTAGAAATATTAAAAACTTTTAAGAATTGTCTGTGGGCTCGGGTTCGAGACCCTGCGTCGGCAGACGATGTCTTCGCACTCTTACTTTTGAAAACTGTCAGGATATCTGCTTTTTTATTATAATTTTTAAAATTCGTGGTATTTTCTCTTACTGTAGCTCTTTGATTAAACTAATTTATTTTTACTTAACTTTATAGGACCGATGCGGGACTTGAGCGTGTTATAGCTATTTTTCGTTTTGATGAAAGGGGAATAAGTGATATGGATGCTTTACTCCACAACCAAACCAGCGATCTGAACACAGAGGTCGTGGTAATGGCTCACATCCGGTCCAACGAATGCCAGGTCATCGGAGAACTAATGTAAGTATTTTTTAGGGGGTTAAGAACAAAACACATTGTATTTTCATTTAATTTATTAAATGGTAGAAAACATGTACCAAGCGGAACCAGTGTCCATTAAATAAGTCTTAATGCCTACAAATAGGCCTTTACACAAGATAGATATACACCTTTACACAATACAGCGGGTGCTAACATATGGGAACCTTTTTTTTATCTGTCTGCATACCTTTTTATCGTTCATTTCAGTGTTGCACAAATTGAATAATTAAAAAAAAAATTAAATCCCTTCCCACGTGACATGTGCATGAGAAATGAGAGGGCGTACATGCCGCACGTGTTGCTATAATATCCTTGAAAGCGATACGGGTTCCATACAATCTCAGGTACATGTATCTGCTCGATTAAATTTACTATAACCTGATCATTCCACGGCTGAGTTCCGTGTGATTCAAAATAGTACATTCTTTCCCTATTTTTAAAATAGATTGCAAACCAGTGAATCCCCTCACCCCACCCACAATGTCGGTGTTAACGATAATCCCGTACCAGTTTCTCGTAGTTGAAAATTTCAATATTTCATTCTTCGCAAACACGCCGATAAATTTTGAGCGTGTGAAACGGTCACTTTTCATTACTCTCTGGAGTGTATTCACGTCCATTTTAAAAGTCTGTGACCACGTTCCTGAAACGATCAATTTCTATTAGTGCCTGTGATTCGAAGTACACGAGTACGCTAATAGGCGCGTCTATAGGCTTGGCAAATTCCAACCTGACTGAGATGTTTCCACTTTGCTGTGGACTTAAGTGCGTATTTACACCAGCAGACAAGTTAAGCGTAATATCAAATGAATAAATGTTAAATTCTTGGACAAATTCTTTCTGCGTTACACCAAACCCAAGCTCATCACAGCCACCTGTATTATGAACCAGATTACTATAAGCTATAATGTTATAATGTTTCAGACCAACAAAGACCCTACGATCCACTCATGGCTGGTCTACCTAACTGTGTTCGTAATTGTGTAATGTGTATGTCCTCCGTGGTGGACGAGGGGACCTACAATTTTACGTGGGTTCCGAACCACAAGAACATAAGAAATTTATGTAAAAATTGCCTGTACATTGGCAGCGACCAATTTTTACAAAACTAAATAATTATCAATTTAAAACTAATTAATTATCGATTTAAAACTAAAGATAGAATCTCTGGATCCGGAGGATCAAGTCATAATAGACTACTATCCACAAATATGTTACACTCTCGATCTATTTATAACCGACAGGCAAATATATCAGATTCAAAGAATCCAGTCAATTTCATTACGGTATCATCAATACTAGTACCTTGCAACCAAACATAAGTCACGGTCCATATCGATTGCGGACCAAGTCAAAATTTACAACCATATACATTACAATATATATACTTAGGAGGAAAAGTGTAGGTGTGGCTGTAAAGACTGTACAGTAATGTAGAAATGTGTGTGCACCCATTTTGGGTCTCCCATTTAAAGGTGTTTGTGGGGAAAGTGAAGATCATGAGTTTTTCAATACCTCACAGTACTATGGGGAGCACCGCTCGGCAGAGGAATCTCTTTAAATGGGGTGTGTAAGGACAGAGAGTATCCCGTAACCCAAGATGCTGCCTCCCTATATCCCACAACACTTGTGTTGAGCTGTGGGATCTATCACCACAAGGCCTTAATTTTACTACCTTAAACTATACCCAATCTATCAATATATGCGTCTAATCGATCTTTAAACATGTTTATAGACGTGCTACTAATTACTTCGACCGGCAAACTATTCCACCTATTTACTATTCTATGCGTAAAAAAGTTTTTGGCAACTGTTGTCTCGAACCTTCTACTTGTCAACTTACACCCGTTATTTCTAGTCCTATTATACTGAGATATTTCGAAAAAGCTATCTCTATCTATGTTATCGAATCCATTCATAATTTTGAACACCTGGATTAGAACACCCTTAGCCTCCGAGTCTCGATTGTAGTCAATTTTAACTCCTTAAGCCTATCCTCGTACGACTTTGACCTAAGCGACGGAATCATCTTAGTTGCTCGTCTTTGAACTCTTTCGATTTTGTCTATATCTTTGCGCATATGCGGATTCCAAAATTGGACCGTGTACTCCAAATGGGGTCTAACTAATGATTTATAAAGAGGAACTATAATATCGCGCGATTTGTACTAAAAATTCCGAGCTATAAAACCTAACACTTTGTTCGCCTTATTGACCGCTGCTGTACTTTGTTTCGCTACTTTTAAATCACCAGTGACTATAACTCATAAATCGTTTTCCTGCTCTACGCTTGTTAACTCTTTCCCTGACATACTATACGCAAAATTACCGTTACGCGAACCTATATGCAAAATTTTGCACTTATCGACGTTAAATCTCATTTGCCATGTGACTGACCAATCAACGATTTTATTCAGATCTTCCTGGACTTTACCTCTATCATCGTCATTAATCGCCCTACCACCCAGCTTCGTGTCAGCCGCAAACTTTGAAACTGTACTGACTAGGCCAACATCTAAATCGTTAATATATATAAGAAAAAGCAAGGGGCCCAATACAGAACCCTGAGGAACGCCACTCGCTACATTAGCCCAACACGACTCCGCTCCATCAACGACCACCCTCTGTTTCCTACCTCGCAACCACTCTTTTAGCCAATTTATTACTACACCCCTGATTCCATGAGCTTTAGTTTTTTCAATGAGTCTTTTGTGCGGCATGGTGTCAAACGCTTTTTGAAAATCTAAATACACTACATCAACCGCCCGATGTCTATCGTAAACGTTAACCAAGCTTTGGAAAAATTCTAAAAGATTAGTTAAGCAAGATTTGTTTCGCCTAAAACCGTGCTGCGTATTTCTAACTAGTTTATGCATTTCTAAGTGTTCGACTATACGATCCCTAATTATTGATTCCAGTAGCTTACCTACAACAGACGTTAAACTGATTGGCCTATAATTTCCCGCCGCACCTTTATCGCCTTTCTTAAAGATAGGTATTACGTTTGCTAACTTGAAATTATCTGGTACGCACCCCTCAGAAATAGACGCATTAAAAATCTATGTTAGCGGCACAACAATGATATCTTTTAATTCTTTTAGTTGTATGGGATATATGGAATCCGGCCCCGGTGATTTACGCGCTTTCATTTTATCAATATAGCGCATTACCACCCCTTCACTAACCACAATATTATCCAAAATATTACCATTATCAAAAGGTATTATGTCCCTGACCGTAGGGATATTCATTACATCTTCTATAGTAAAAATTGACGTAAAAAATTCGTTTAGCAAGGTAGCCATTTCCTTGTTTTCAGAAACTAGATCTCCGTTTACATTTTTCAACAGCCCAAGACACTTTTTACTGGATTTCTATTATTGACGTATTGAAAGAATCGCTTGGGGTTTTCTTTACCGTCACGAGCTATGGAGATTTCAAATTCGCGCTTGGACTTTTTTATTACACTTTTCGCTTCACGCCTTAGAGATATGTAGTTGTTTCGTAACCACAAATTGTCTTTATCGCACTTATGTAGCCTATAAGCCCTATCTCTACTCTTTATAATGTCTCCTACTCTAGAAGTAAACCACAAGGGCTTGTTGTTTACTTTCGCACGCTTAATTTTGTACGATACACATTCCTCATTTATAGTCCTAAATACTGTTTCGAACGATTCCCACATTAGTTTTGCGTTGGAGTTCCCCCTCGCGCAGAGAGGGAACACAGCGTCTGATGAGTAATCAACATTCATAGTCCCTCCCAAAGCGATGCCATTTACGTATAGGGTTATTTTTTTAAGGCCGAAATTCTCGAATTTAAAGACACTCTTTTTATATTTCCCATTCGTCGAGGCGTGGTCCTGCATTCCAATTAATATCCCTTTAGGTAGAACTCCAAGGGCCACGTTTTCCAATTGCTTCGAGGCCAACCCGGCGGGCACCGTATATAGTTTGATCTGTACCCCGTTAATTGGGTATTTTACTGTGGCGTGTATTAAATCTTTCTCAATCTCTATTTGTTTTGGCGAACTTAATTTCACTCGGCGTATACGCAAATACGCCTCCATTATGTGAATCACAACGGGTTTTGCGGCCTCTTCTTGATCAGACCCCAGATTTATGCAGATCTCAGGACTCGTGCGGGTAAGCTTCAACTTCATATCCACCCCGATCATAAGCAGTTTCTCCTGGAATGTGAAATCTGTATGAAGACGTCCAAAACATTCGTATATCTTTTTTTTAGAATTTTTAAATTTATCCTTCATACCATTTCCATCTTTAGTATGGTAATATCCCTCGGCGGTTAAAAAGGTGTCCTTCGCTTCTTTTGAAATGTTGAGGACATTTTCTAGATAGGCTCGTAGGTGATAATACCCGGTTCCTGCCGGGATGTTAACCTGATTTAAATACACCTCACACTGGCTGAATATGGGGTGTAAAAAGTTGGTTTCAGTGTATGCAGAGTAATTATCATCACAGTCCGTTCCATCTGAATGGGCTATACGCAGTTTAGCGTACATGTGCATGCAGCTTGGGTCAAAAACGTAAGGGCCTGAGCTGGGTATCACGAATTCTATAGGGGCACTCGGCGAGCTAATTGTGTTTAATGGGTTAATTGTAATAAAGTCGCTCTGTTCAATAGAGACCTGAATGCGGGGCATATCAAAGAGGGACGGTTCCGATTTACAGCATTGTGAACTACACGGATGGATGAAACGCGCCGTGACGAGTCAGAAATAGTGCCATCTCTCTCGACAACTACTAATCAGCCTATGATTCGTGAGAGTAGTGTCCTCAGCTTATATCAGTTAAAAAAATGTTCAGCCATAGGTTTCATACGCTTAGAGCACTTCTTTTTTGATTTCCTTTTACGTTTAGCGCCACGTGATGGTAACCCCTTCTTCCTGGCAGATCTCTTCTTTCCGCCACCACGCATTTTTCTCTTTGCATCTTTGATGATTTCATCCCGTGTACGTTTTAAATGTTTTTTTAGAGCTTCTTTAGGGTTAATTCCACCCATTATGTCTTCTGCCTCGTTAAAACGTGTTTGTAACGCACCCCTCTTCAACAGTGAGACAGCGGTGCGTAGTCTGGATAAAAAAATGGATCCAAGCCCACTCCCACGCTGGTATCTCACCCCTCGATAGACTGTGAATGGTCTTCGGGTCATTATAAACGCCGAAAGTATAGTTTCACTGTTAAGCTTCCATCACCGAATGGGAAATTTTTTCCCTCAATCGTTCTTATATATATATATCGAGATGTTGGTTAATAGATTAGTCGCAACACTCACATAATGGGGCTTGTCATATGTAATGCTCAAACTTTTCCCTCTATGGTTGGGGATGTGTGCAATGCGCAGCAAGCGCGCCTGGGTGTCCCCAAGAAATTGGTGCTCTACGATATTGCTGTAAATATAGCATATGTCTGGAGGTGGAGAGCTTTCACCCAATTTCTCTATCTTCAATTGATACATTAAGCTGGACATGTCATGCTGTGCCTCGTGAAAGGTATCTCTTTGGAGAGCTGCGCTATATCGGCCTTCAGCCACAATTGTGAACAGCTCTTTATCTTTAATATTTCTACAAAGCGTTGATTTTAACTTTAATGTGCATGCAGGCGTGTCTGTGTTCACGACATCAAAAAGTAAATCGTTTGTCAGGTACGACTTTTCAAGACTCTTGTTTAACTCCGTCACAATGTCCATGGCTGTATCATAATGGCCGATTCCTAGCGAAACATTTGTGCTATAGTGCTGTACCTCACCGAACAGTACTGATCACAAAGTATTGTCTAATGTTATGCCTAATTTTTCGCACTCATCGATTCTTCTAAGGATCAGAAATATGACTTGTTCATTTTCAAGAGTTAAAAATTTGGAGACTAACTGGAGTTCACATAAACCCACCTCATACGAATCACGCTCCAATTCAATGGGTCCGTGGAGTCCTGTCACAAAATTGGCCAGGGTGTTGTTAGGAAGTACAGAGAGAAGAAGAGGACGGGAGTTGACATAGAAGTGGCTAGGCGCCATGTTGCATACTAATTAAGCTTCATTATTGCAGCAGCTTTTATATAGGTGTTGAAGCTTTCTGGGTAACCCAGCCATTTCATCAGGTACATTTTTCTCTTTCCTGAGCCTTTGCTGCCTAAAATTTTTTCAATTTTAAACACACTTTTTCCTAAATTAAATGTCACTTTCTGCAACTCCTCGCGGTAAAAGCCTCCAGTGATCTCTTCTCCGTTCAAATCTTCAACGTAATACATCATTATCACGGCTTTAGGTCTCATAGCACGAACTTTAAAAATCTCACGTGTCCATCCTTGCTCAAATCCCTTCGCGAATTTATTTCCCGAACGTGATAGCCTAACATAATCATTGATTTTGAAATGTGTAGAGTGTGGTGGCGGTGCTCCATCTCTTCTCACCTCTGTACCTCTTTTTAAAACTTCGTTAGATGTTGTGCCAATCGTACGGTGGTGTGAACGGTTGTATGACGACGCCAATGACCCGAGAACGTTTATATATCTGTATGTGTTTTTATGTGTAAAATAGTGATGCATGCGTTCCTTTATGGTACGTTGAACTCTTTCAGCTGAAGAGGCCTTATATATAGAACTGCTAGTTTAGTAACTGATATTAAACTCTGTCAGCATGTTGTGAAAAGCACGACCGATAAATTCTTTCCCCATATCCGTACAAAAATAACCAGGAACCCTTTCTTCTTTTAACATCAACGTTTTGGCCGCTTTAGCAACTGTTTCAGGCGATTTATTTTTCAGTGGAATTAGCCACAGATATCTAGAGAATACATCTATTATGAATAGGATGTAGCGGTATCAGTCATTATGCACTGAATATCTTTGCATGTCTAAATCCGCTTGCCAAATAGAGTCAATCGAATCCGCTGTTGTCTTGGTCGTTTTAAACCTTTTTCTCACCGGTTTATGAAGTGTATAAGCATCCTGCTCCCGCAAAAACCGCTCAACATCTTTTTTCCCTACTCCGTAAACACCTCCGTACAGTCTATTAACGCCGCCATAGGAGGCGGGGTTAGAAATGTCATAATAGCGTTTACTTAATATGTTAGCCATTTGCGTATTTTAGAGACACGTGGATAAGGTTGGCCATTTGTTCTCTTCTTTCGCTTCTTCAGAGACGCTGCTGCTGGGGGCAATGGCGTACTCAGTTGTGACACATGCGAGACTTGATCCAGGTCTTTTAATCTATTCAGATTGCCTATCAATGTTTTGGGGACATTTATTTGCTGTAGTCTTGCTTTAATATGCTTCCATCCTGCTGGTGAGGGCCTGTCCCACTTTCTCACCAGATCATGAACAATGTCAACGATGTTGGATCCTTGTACCCTTGTTCCTTCAACAATAGGGTGTGTCAATTTTAGGGAGCAAAGTGAAATCTTTAGATTTTCTAAGAATACTAGTGACCAAATGATGCATTTTATGTGCTAAATCGAAATTTGGCTTTAAAATCCAGATTTGACCAATCCTAGCTACTTATATTTGAAGTTGAAGTTTACGAAAAATCAGCAATTTTTGCAAGTATTTTTTTTTATTGTATATAACTACATTTTACATATATTACATACAATTAAAAACATTTTGATTGTATTTCAATATTAAAACTTAGAAATATAGATAGGTTTCTTGAACTTTGCCAAGGATGGCATGTCTGCCTTGCTCTTGTTCCTGGACATGAGCTCCCTACTGGCCACCTGGCCACTGATGTACGCCTCCCTCCTCTCTTATGAGTAAACATGTTGTGCTGCTTCAGTTGTCATCCTTACACACCTCTCTACTGACAGTGTGTGTGAGGGCCATGCAGAAACTTCCATTGGTCTATCCAGAAACTCCTTGATTGCAGCAGTGGTGAGGGAGCAGGTCAGAGGAGGGTCAGTCACGCCAGAGTTCCAGTCAATAAGCTCCGAGAGTTTGGTGGCATCTGGGTTGATGTCAGGAGTCTTCCTGGGTCTGACACTGCAGTCTCCTACCTGTGTGTCCTCATCTCCTTCACCGCTGATTTCCAGTATCCTCTTCACTGCCTCCCCCCTCCATCTCACTGCACAGCATGGCCTGGAGCACAGCCTCAGAGTGTGCATACCAGGCTGATCTCTTCACTGTAGGCATCACTATTCCTATCACCTCCTTCTTCTGACTCCTGAGCAGCTCCAGCTGGTACAGTACATGCCTGGGACCCTCCACCAAGCTGTGATTTAACTTGATGTTGAACCAGTTTGGCATGTAGACTCCCACTATGAATGCCACAATTATCCTCAGATTCTTCAGGTTCCTACCCTTCAGCCCATGTTTGGAAATCCACAATCTGCAGAACCTTAGAGCCGTGATGAGCCACCTACTGTGACAGTCTGGCCCAATCTTTAGGAGAGCTAGACTCTGAGGTACCTCTCCCGATCTGATGGCAGTGATGATTCTGTAGCCATATGATTGGTCTGTGCTGAGGTCCTTGACTACCTCCTGACTGAGATGTGGTAGAGGAGGACCAACAGTGATCCTCGTGAATTTTGGGTTGATCTCCAGCTCAGTGGCAGTGTCTAACATCTTCCCTAGGGGCCCAGACCACTTGTTGCTGCTCAATGTCTTGCCATCCAGTGCAGTCACCAGGTGTCTGAGACTCAGCTCCCCAGTATGCAAGTCACAGACAATCCACACCAACTTCCTGCTAAGCTTGGCCTCCACATAATGCATTACTCCTCCCTCCCAGCCAGTATTCACATTAGTACTGTCACCTCCTATGGCCAAAAGGGTCTGGTCTGCTCCTCTCTCTCTTAGCCAGTTCACCAGATGATCAGCAATGACCTCAGCATGACTTCTCTCCTCTGCAGCTTCCTCTGGTACAAAATGCCACAAATATTTCCCACTTGGTTCATTGCACACTGTGTAGTGTTCTTCCTTAATGAGGCCAGGAAACTGCCTGTCACTGCCCTCTGCTTCCATCATCTCTTTGGTGTCATCTCTTTTCCCATCAAAGAAGATACAGGTGATGCCATTTTCCCTAATTCTTCATCAAACTTCTTGACCAGCTCCTTAGTCAGTCTCTCCTGAGCCCTCCTCACCTTGTTGTGGTCAATCACCAGTGCTGTGTCAAACTCTGTGATAAGACCAGCATCAATCCAGGCAGCAGTGGCAATCTCTGCAGTCTCTCTCAGCCCAGTGTGATGTCTCAAGCTAGCCATAACTAACTTCAGTGTTGTATTTCTTCTTAGCCACAGGCAAGGAAGAAGTTGTCGCAACCTCTGGTATGAAGTCTTCGTCCTCCTCTCTCCTCCCTGCCTCCTCCAGTATATCTCCAGTCTCCTCCAACTCCATCTCCAGCAGTGACTTCTCCCTCAACTCCTCTTCTTTCTTGGCTGACACCTCTGCCTTCCTTCTCTTCTCCTCGGCCTTCCTTCTCTGCTCCTGTCTCTGCAGCACTGCTCCTGTCTCCTGGTCTCAGGGTGATCAGCTACACCCATCTGGGGTGCCCCCACACTGCCCACCTTTTCTCTCTGACCTTTAATGAAGGCAAGCTCTTGCATTGGTATCTTCTGCTCGCTCCTGCAGCTGCAGTCAATGTGAACCTCACTGTTGTAGACAGGGTTGCACCCAAGCTCACTGCAGCTCCTGATCACACAGTGACAGGTCAGGATGTCCACCAATTTGTCCAGTTTCATCATGAACCTATCTTTGACCTCTAGTTTCACATTGCCAATGGACACCTTCACTGCCTCATCCCACAGTGTCTTCACTTTAGCCCTGATCCTGACCTCAGTGTTGATTACAGGTCCTGTGAATAGAGCGTTGGCCTTTCTGCACTGAGCCAGTAGCCCTGGAACAATGCCGTTGTTAATCAGGTCATTAACTGGATAATTCCTCCTGTCTTCCTCACTTATCTCTCTCTCCTCAACAAACCATACCTCAGCAGGTCTCTGGCTGTGGGCAGCTCAGCAGGGGGAAGTTCCCTCCCAGTCCCCACCAAATGACTTAGGTGACAATTTGATTTGCTTCGGATTCTGATTTCTTTCTGACTCATCCTGTGGATCTGTGAACAAAAGAAATGTCATTGAAATTTGGATAGGCCTACTGATTATGATTACATAAAATTAAGTTAATTGAAATTCTTAATATCTTCCAATAAGCTCAGATAAAAGGTTGTGTTGTTATAGGTACAAGACTTAATTATTCAAAGTAATGACAATTTCATATATCTATCATATCAAAATATACAGAAAGTTTGGGTCACAATAACATTTCGAATAATTTGAATTACACAATATTTACATTACGAAGTAATCAAAATTGTCAAAAAGGAGGGAAAACACATGCGTTCACGATCAAAACTCCAGCATTTGTGACTATGTGAAACTTAGAAACCATACTGCACACCAAAAATAACCAAAGTTGACCACACATATCAATGGCACATTGATATACGATGCTACAGTCATATTTAGGTTATATTTCAAACTTTTATGGTCAAATATAAGTAGGTAAATTACTTTTTTAAACAACACTAAAGATATTTCTAAGTTTGCTAGATAATATGACATCATTTGAGCATTAGTAGTTTTTGAATTGTTGACTTTAGTAAAATTGACACACCCTACTTCAACAATGACCTCGCCTGTATCGGTCCACTCTATGATGGGGTCCTCACTCAACAGATTATAAAGACTTAAGCCTTTATTCCTCAATGTATGTGGAAGACTGTTTTTTAACACATGTTCGATGTTTTGAGTTCCGTTGTTCTTTGGTTGGTCATCTCTAATGTTGGGCCCAGGTCCTGTGTCGCCATGCTCAGCGCTGCTCGCGCTGTGCCTAATAACCACGGGGAGCTCTGTCGGATTCTTATAATCTTCGTACTCATGAAGAAATTTCTGCAAAGCCTCTTGGTACAAGATCCTTTTCTCATCAGGTGACTTTTCACTGTTTAATAGGGCTAGCAACTCGCTTTCCATCCTTTTAAGCCTACTTTTACGGGGTTCTAGAGCCGTGACTGGAATCTTTGAACTTTGCAATGAAGCATGCACCTCGTGCGGAATCACTACCACCTTCTTCATTATATTAATCTAGTCAGTAAAGGACCCAAAACTGAAAATAAGATGGGTAGGAATGATCCTCCTCTTTGTACAATAATTCGCTTTTTCTTCCCCACAGTTTGACTTTTATGAGCGAGCGCTCGTATTATGTTCTTGTAACGACGTAAGCGAGCCTTCTGAGAGGGTTTCATTGGCACATTACATTTTATAACATTAAGACAGATTTCACAGATACATTTTAAAAAGTCGGAGTCGATATTTTTAACAAACATCTGTTGCAGTGCCCGGGGCAATCGTTGATAGATTTTTATTAATTCATGATATTTCTTCAGCCTATTCGTCATTCTGGAATATACACCGTTTCAGGTTCGTTTGGGAATATATTCGTTCTTAAAAGCACCCTAAACGTGTTTCGCGGGTGAAGGTCACAAAGCAAATATCTATAACACTGACTTGTGGCTTCTTTATAAACCTCCAAAAACTCCTTACGTTGATTCGGGAACATTTGATTGGCTAATACCCCAATTTGTGACACATCTCTACGTTGTCCGAGAACGAGTAGATATTGTGCATTTAGCGACACATCACACATGTATCTATTTTTGAAAAGTAAATTCTGGTTGATGAAGAATACGCTTATGTTAAGATGGTGGGAGAACACTGTAAATGTCTCGGCAGACATTTTATCCATTTCCAACATGAGATCGTCAATTACAATAACTGTATGTTCATTACCTTTTAACGAATTAACGTCATATACACCTTTGTGGAACAAAATTTCATGTTGGTACTCGTTGAACACTGACTGATATGTCGGATAGCACCATATTACTTTATGCACAAATTTTGAGAACATCCCCTTATCTTTAATGATTTTAAGCATAAATACAGTTTTTCCACACCCTGTAGGGCCAGATATAATACATGTGGAGGGGCTTGTGAACCTGAATTTTTCTAGAGACTCCATCTCTAACACGTCACACACCTAAATGGGTTACAAAATATTACAAATTTTGAGTGCTGTACCTTATATTTTGTTTTTCTTCTTCCACAGAACCCTGAATGACGACGATATACAACCCCCCATCATCGATATCACAGATGAACCCGATGGCCGTGTAGCTACAGAATTCTTCCTTTGAAGAACCCTCAACTGCGACACCTGTAGCATGCGACAGTTCAAAGCGGAAGCATGATGAAGAGTCCTCTACGTCAGGTATAAAGCGTACCAGGATTGCGCCGTTTGTTAGACCCCCAGTAATAGAGCCCCAACCCTCTACGTCTTACGACATAACCCCCACAATAGTATCTTCCTCAAATATGCTTCTCATACTGTGGAGGATGGTATAACATTCGAGTTATGCGCACCGCTATCTCCACCCCTGCCCTGACTAAAAATCGGTACGTGGTCAGGGTTGACCCTGGATCCCTGTATACCAACGGACTGCGGCGTGTAGTTGAACGTATTGTGGAGTTTGCCCTTCAGAACCGCGACGAACGTGAAATCTGGACGAGGTTGTCCTTCAGGTTCGGGTCAGATGACGGGGACGATTTTTTGGGTAGTAATACCGTTTAGACGTTTGGCAGATGTAGACATAGAACATATCTTGGGTCGTATAATGCAAGCCTCTCAAAGTGGTACATTCTTCAATATGGACAACGTCATGGTAGATATTGACAGAGTATTTCGGGTTCCGGGCCATAGTGCCACACCTTATACTCTTAATTTCAATTCTCTGGTTATTTACAGAAAGCATTTAAACGTCGATCGTGGTTGTGGTTTTATAGCAATAATCTTAGCTCATATGTTCACTGCGCTAAATACTTGTACTCAAAAAATTTGGCTGCTCACGGTTGTGCAGCGTGCCCGTAAACTGGCTTCAGATTGTAAGGTTGAGTTTGAGTGTAATATGGGCCCTCAAGAACTGAGAAGGGTCGAGCAGGAAATGAATGCATGTATAGTCGTATTTGGAATGGATGATCGTCGTAGGACTGTGTATGTTTTTAAAAGCAGCGTGAGAGATCGTACAAGACCTCTACTTATTTTAGGATTGTCAGGAACATCGTATCTCCCCATCTGTAACATAAGGGCTCTCTACGCCAGTTCTGATAAAAGTAAAAAATATGGAAGGCATCATGATTTGTGTAAGGGATGTCTCAAGTTTGCGGATGATATAGTGAAACATTGTAAGGATTGCTACATGGTATGTGAGCAGTGTAAAAGCCCCAAATGTGAAAGTCGTGTTGTTGAAACTGAGAAGAGGGAATGTAATGTGTGTAGACGTACATTTTTCAATAATAAATGCTTTCAACTCCATAAATCAAATGGCACTTGCAGGAAAATGAGGATTTGTAAGTGCGGTATGTTTCACATGATGGATAACTGAGGGAATTTCAAACGTAAATGCGATGAAATTCACTGTTCTACATGTCATGAAAAATATAAGGCGGATGGAGTGAAGCATGTATGTTATATGAAAGATGCTAAGCCTAAAAATAGCCCTTGTATAACCGTGTACTACGATATAGAAATTTACACGAATGCTGAAACCAAAGAGGTTATTCCACATTTACTCGTAAGTCAGACTATCTGTGATGGGTGCATGAAGATCGAGTGTGGCGAGTGCCACAAATGTGGAAAACGGACAAACGTTTATAAAACGACTGCACACGGCAGCCCTGTGAAACTCTTTGTATCCTATATTGTCAAATTAGCTGACAAGTTAAAAAAAATGACTGTGTATATTCTTGCCCATAACGGGGCGAAATTTGACACACAGTTCCTTTATAAGGAATTGTTTGAACACGAGTCGTCTGCGATATTTACAGGTGATCCCTTGAAAAGAGGCAACAAACTCATACAGATGCAGATAAGAGGTAATGTACAGTTTAAAGACACCCTGCTGTTCACACCTTGTAAATTAGCAAAGCTACCCAAAGTCATGGGCGTAGCCGCTGAAGTTTCAAAAGGGTATTTCCCTAACATATTCCTCACTAACGAAACTTTGAATTACGTAGGACTACCTCCACCCAAACATTACTTTAACTACACCAACATGAGTGACAGTGAGCGTGAAGATTTTGACAGCTACTACAACAGTTTTAATGAAACTATTCCATACAATATAGCTGATGAATGTGAGCGTTATTACGTGAATGATGTGCGCGTGCTTAGAGTATGTTTCCAGGCTTTTAGAAGGATGTACATTGTACATAGCCCGTTTCAAATGCGATCCGCTGCAAGTCGCGACCACGATCGCCTCACTATGTTTTACAGTGTTCAAGAATAACTTCATGCGTAAAGACACCTTAACAGTCATTCACAGAGACAACCCCCGCAGTTATGGACACAAGGCTATTTACTGGCTGATACACCTACAGCAACAGACTTGGGTATACATAAAAAATTCCCGCAACACTGGTGAAGTACCCGTTAAGGTCAATGGTCGTGTTTTTTGGGTTGACGGCCTAAGTGAGGATCCAACCAATGGTGAGAAGACTGTATTCCTTTAACGGCTGCTGGTGGCATGGATGTCCGCGCGCTGAATGTGCCGTCACAGGGGACTTTATGGAAGATCTCTCCGCCGACAGCCTCGCATGGACCCGTAACCGTGATCAACTTATAGGCTCCCAGTTCACTCACAAAATCGTGTGGGAGCATGAGTATGATGCACGGATGGAAACAGATGCCCAGTACCGTGAAGAAATAATGGCCATCAAACGTTTAATGGTGTTGTACCCCCTCAAATGCGATGACAGCTTGTTTGGAGGGCGCACAAACCCATTCAGGCTATACTTTCCGCCTACGGAGGGCGTGAAACTCCACTACTACGACTTCTGCTCTTTATACCCCTACGTGATGGGGAACAATCCGCACCCCGTAGGCGCGCCTGAAATAACGGTGGGTCCCACCGTAGCAACCATCGAGGAGTTTTTAGCTAACTTCAATAAGCACTACTTCGGACTCCCTTTCGTAGACGTGCTCCCACCTAGCGATTTATGGATGCGTAAGATCAGAGGTGTGTATATACAAGCCCTGAGCTGGCCCTAGCCGTTCGCCATGGGTATAGAATATTGAAGATACATGAGGTGTGGAGGTTTCAGAAGCTACCCAACCTTTTCACACCATATATAAACGCTTTTTTGAAGGATAAAGTAGAAGCATCAGGATATCCGCGAGGGGTTGATACCGAAGATGAAAAAGCGGCTAATATTCAGCGTTACCGTGCCCATGAAGGTATACAGCTTGACCGATCCCAAATTGTTAAGAATCTGGCAAGCGCTTTAGTGCAAAGTTGTGCCTAAACAGTCTTTGGGGAAAATTTGCACAGAATACCGGCAAAGGGAACGTCCATTTGGCACAAAGTTGTAGTGAAGTCTGGGATTATGCCAACGCTCCCGATAAAGAGGTTGTGGAGATCGTGAATGTAGGTAATACTTACATAATAAAGTACAACATCACCGAACTGGCCACAGATACCTCACGGATTACAAACATACCTGTAGCCAGCTTCACAACGGCCTACGCCCACATCAAACTTTGGGGTCTACTGCACTCTTTTGGACGGAGGGTGTTGTACGCTGACACAGATAGCGTGATATTCACAGTGAGGGAGGGTGAATACATGCCTACTATTGGGGAATTCATCGGAGAGCTAACTGATGAGATCAAGGACAAGTATGGTGATGGTGCATACGCAGACTCGTTTGTATGAACAGGCCCAAAAACCTATGGGGCACGGGTGAGGGTAGGGGATAATATGAAGTATATCGTGAAGGCTAAGGGTGTCACGCTTAACCATGCGAAACGTCGAGTAGTTAACTTTGACTCGTTGAAGGATCTAGTGTGCTTGGAAGATGAGGGGAGACCAGCCACTCCAACTGACTGTGAAGACGCACAATTTTCGGGCGCAGAAACTGGGTGTGTGAAGGAACTTAGGGGCACGAAGGTATGCCGTAACACCTATAGGAAGCGTTACCAGGTGCCTGCTACCTATGATACCATGCCCTTTGGTTACCTTAATCCTTGATTGTATTTATATCTATGTGTATTGTTAACGATATGTTTATTTATCACGTATATTTGCTTCAATTAAGGTTTCATTTTCTCCTTTGCGTGCGTGCGTGCGTGTGTGTACAGTAAAAAGCTAAGCTCCGCCCACTGTAAGATCGGTCACGTGATTCCTGCCACTACCTGAGCATATCTCTCTCCCTCCGTGCTCAGTTGACCTCTGCATACCCTTGAGCTCAGACGTGTATTTTCCCGCGTAGACGAAAAATAGTATTGGCTACCTTTAATATTGCGTGTTCAACGTTTATGAAGTGGTATTCGGCAAAGTGCCAAGATGTGGTGGATACTGAAAAATTCCCTATTCCCCCTCCTTTAATAATTTTAAGGCTACATTGAACCGTGCGAAGGACCAAGATGTTCAAATACTCTACAGGTATTCTGGCGAGGGCATTGTAGGATTTCGTAGTACAAACGATGTATTGAAGTATGTTGTAGACCTAACCTTTATAAAAGCTCACATATACCGCGAAGTAGACGAAGCAACACGTTCAAAAGATAAGCAACGGCTATGGATAGTGAGTCTTGTTGATGAGTGGTGTGACAAGCGATATTATGTCATGTTACATCATACCGACTACTCTTACCCTACGGTTGAGAATGTAAATCTTGTCATCATGGAGAATCTTAAGTATTTTTACCATATATTAATATATACCATGACGAGGTTTGTAGTGTGGTTGTGGCTAATGGTTTGTGTAAGTTTTTAACAGACTTTAGAGACGAGTATCGCTTGTTAAACATAAAGGATAAATATGGGCATATGTTTCTCTCAAATAGTGCACCGGATTGTGAAGATGTTTAGTTTGTGGAAATGAACGTCTGGTGATTGATAAAACATTAAACCCGGTATTGCTTCATGTAGCGGAAAATTCTGTTTGTCCTGTATAATGGGCACAAGTATTCGAATATACCTGTACACGCTTCAGCAGTTTATGGTGTGACTCACTTCCCCCATCGAGCCGCCCACCCGTGTACCTCACGAAACATACGAGTTCGAACAAACCCGTACACGTTTCATCAGCGTGATTCACTCCCCCGTCGAGCCGATCCACCCACCTGTGGCTCATAGTCATCTCAGAGCTTGAACCGACTAGACGTGCGAATACGATGGAACTTCCTTTGAGAAGCATTCTCAACGCCTCATACGATGTCTCCGTGACGAAGTCACTGCGCGTGTTCAGACGTGAAACCGGCACCATTAACTATGTACTTGAAACGATTTGCAGCCAAGCAAACTCTGGTAAACGTAATGTTATTTATTTAAGTGTTGAGGAGATGAATAGCGTCTTCGTGATAGTTGAGAAGTGGGGAGAGGACCGTTATAAAATACCTGCAGGTGTAGGTACAAGAAGAGAGCAGATTAGTGATGCCCCTCATATGCCGTTGTTTTTACGTTGTGTAT
This sequence comes from Bathynomus jamesi, assembly GCA_023014485.1. Classification (NCBI taxonomy): domain Eukaryota; kingdom Metazoa; phylum Arthropoda; class Malacostraca; order Isopoda; family Cirolanidae; genus Bathynomus; species Bathynomus jamesi. The sequence goes on from JAJOZX010003073.1 coordinate 278,189, forward strand.
AAATAACGATCAACCATACATTGATATACGACTGATGTGGAAGAATGCATCTGATAATAACGTTCTTGTCCCTACGCGAAACCGTTTCATCCTCGACATAAAGTTTGAAATCATCGGATTCCGCAAGCTGAAGCCTATATTAGACGCTCGTGTTACGGATATGATTTATTTTGACACGGTTCTTGAATACGCATACACCGCTCTGCTCGACGGATTTATCGAATGTAGGAAAGAACAAGGCGAGAATGGCCTAGAGCTGGATGCATATTTAAAGGGTTTAGATTCTTCGAAATATCCCGAACTTTGGTACAAAGCACTTGAGCGGTACAGGGCAGAGCTTGCCTACACTGTTCACCCTGAAGAGCTGTATCTCTATATAATGAATAGCTGTCGTTACAATAGCTGTCGTTACGACTTGGAAGATTATTTCAATTGCCGCTATGCAGAGTGAAGAAGAGTTCACGACTGAAAAGCTCGGGACGTTAAGAAAAAAACCCTCGATTGGCAAGGAGTGTTTATAAACTTGTTTTTAATAATGATGTTGTGGTTAACGATGACATCTTTTAGCGTGCTTTTAATTGTATTCTAGCCGTGTTTAAAGATAACTTGCCATCCGAATGTAAAGTGGGCACAAAAATAGTATTGAACGATATGAAAGCCATTTATGTCGAGTAGAGGCATCCGTATAATATTAGCGGTGAAGTATTGCTTGGACCGTTTTGCCGTGTAGTGCAAAGTAATAACGATGTGAATGTAGACTCGATTACATGTGAGTTTAGCGTTTTGTGCCGTAGAACATAAAGTATTTTGATGTATATTTATTTATTTAATTGTGTGTATATATAAGCACACCGGACAAAAAATTAGTCACCCCTCTCAGAATGTACCTAATAACGTGTGACGGCGCCTCTGGCCTTGATAACCGCACGAATCCGGCGAGGCAGAGACTCTACGAGGTTGTGCATGTACTGAACATCGATTTGCTGCCACTCGTTCATCAGCTGGTCCCGAAGTTCCGCCAGAGTCCGTGGGTGTCTATTCCTGCGCTTCACTTTCTGTTTCCAGCCTGAACAACACCTTCGACGCATTCAGGATTAAAGGCTTCATTGGACCTGCGATGTACTCGTCGCCTCCCATCATTGGAGAACAAACAAAAACGGGACTCATCGGACCAAATTACACGTTTCCAATCTGCCGCAGTCCAGTTTTTGTGCCTCTGAGCCCATTTATAACGTGCCAATTTGTGACTTGCTCTTAACAGCGGCCTCTTCCGTGGTACCCTGCTCCAGATGTCCATCGCATGCAGTTCTCGTCGCAATGTCCGTTCGGAAATTGGTCGCTGGAGAACCTCATTGGTTTCTTGGAGCAATTGTTCTCTGGTTTGAAAACGATTTGCAGTTACTAGACGAGAAACATGGCGGCGGTCACTACTGTCGAGAATTGTTTTCCGGCCACAGTTACGCCGTCGATTTTCAGTTGATTGCGAACTACACCACTCTTTGTAAACTCGCTGGACAGTACGCGTTGACACACCAACAAATTGGGCTACTTCAGACATTTTGTGTCCGTGGGCTCTGCCAAACACGATGGCTCCTTTTTTCCACTGAATAACGTCTGCCTCACGACCCATTTTGCAGACTATATCCAACACACACTTTGTTCTTCACCACCTCACGAAACAGATCTGATCCTGTGTGCTACGTCACCGCTACTTGTCACTTACCAATGCTACATCAGCGCCCTCTGTGTGACCTTGAACTTCCTACTATCGGTGCTATTAGGGGTGACTAATTTTTTGTCCGGTGTGCTTATATTTCTTGTACTAATATGCAATTGATTATACGTTTCGTATATTATTATTTTCAATATATTTAATTATTTAATATAACTGTATATATATATATATATATATATATATATATATATATATATATATATATTTTCCTGTACTAATATATTGATGGTTATACTACAACGTTTTGTATATTATTGATTATATATTTCTCATTCGTATTTCTTATGCTATTATTATTTTTTGATCATATATATTCCATTGTATATTTATTTGATTATATATTCATCGTTCGTATTTTTTATGCTATTATTATTTTTGATCATATATATTGCATTGTATATGTATTTTCTATATATTTCATGAAATTGAATCCATTAATGCGTCTAAATAAACAGAATGATGTAATGGTGTTTTATTTAATTCTTTTGGTTGTACACGACATTTAATTATAGCAAATGGCTGCCTTCTAAAACGGATTTCTAAACCAACTGCCAAATATATCTGGATAGCACAATCTGGCAACCCTAATAATGTACACCTGAACAAGCCAATTACGCCTTCTAAGTCAACTGGCTGTTTAAGTCAGAATATGTGCTTTAATTAAATAAATAAACGCAATCTGACAACTCAATAATGTACACATGAACAAGCCATTTACCCCTTCTAAGTCAACTGGCTGGTTAAGCCAGAATATATGCTTCAATTAAATAAATAGCGCAATCTGGCAACTCAGCCAGATTCGCCAACTGGCTGCTTAAGCCAGCTGGCTGATTAGGAACATATTAAGACAACGCCCGCTCGACTGAAGTTTTAATATGCGCTTGGCTCCTGCCGGGCAAAAACCTCTCTTCCTCTCTCTCCTTCTCCTCTCTTTCTCTTGGGGGGATAACTCCGCTTCCAAGTTGCATAACCTTTGTTGCTCTTGCAACATTCCCCTCCCTTTGTTGCATAACATCTTGCAACATTCCCCTCCCTTTGTTGCAGAACTTATGCAACATTGATTAACATTTGCAATTGCATTGCACTCTCTCCTTTTGCGCCCATGCTACTGGTGGCCATAAAGTCCCGTTACCCCCTGCCCATATCATTGTTATACGATTCACTTCTCTAGGGGGTAACGGGACTTTGTGGCCACCCTATACATTAACGACATAGATGTAGGCCTGACCAGTAACGTGTCAAAATTCGCGGACGATACTAAAATAGGCGTTAAAGTTCTTAACGTGGACCATAGAAATAGGCTCCAAGACGATGTAAATAGGATTATGGAGTGGACGGTTAAGTGGCAGGTGCAATTTAACGTAGATAAATGTGAAGTTTTGCATATAGGTCCTTGCAACAATAATTACACGTACACGTTGGACAATAGACAGTGAGTGAGCGTTGACGAGAAAGTTGTTGTTGTTCAGCCGATCAGCCCACCCTGATCGAGCAAGCCGGCGGCACGCAGGTAACCGATCGCCCTCTCCGGAGTGGACCAGAGGTTCAGCGCACTAGTGATGTTGTGTTGTGTTCTATGTTCTGCTAGAGCGGTAGAGTCTGTCATAATGTGTTCAATTGTTTGTGGTGCGTCCTGGCATAGGTGGCAGGTGTCGTCTGTGGAGTTGTCTAGTCTGTGTTTATATGTCCGTAAGTAGGGGTGATGTCCACATCGGAATCGTGATAAGTTAACTCGATCCGATCTGCACAGGCTGATCTCTGACCTGTTAATGGGTGGCGGCTTCGCACCTAGGATCGCATTCGGACCCAGTCGTGTCAGTGGTTTGTGGGTTAGGTGTGTGTGTGTATGTGTTTTCTGTACTGTGTGATGTCTGTGGGGCGTGGTATGGAATGGAGTATTTGGTTATAATGTCTCTCTGGTGTTACATTAATGGTGCGAGGTGTCGGTGCATGATTGTACATGTAGTGGCAAGGGTGTTGTGGGTTAGTTGTCGCTGCTGCCATGAATTATGTTTCCCTCATGTCTAAATGTTCCCTAACTTTCAGTATTTTTGTTTTTGTGTGCAGGTGTTCTATTGGTGTTGTTTGAGTGCATCCTGTAATGATACGAAGTGCTTTGTTTTGTATTGTCTGTAAGGTGTTTTTGTGTGTGTTTGAGGTAATGGGTGCCCAGCATAGGCTAGCATAAGCCATAACTGAGCGAATATATTCTTTGTATATAAGTGATGTTGTTTCTTGCTGGTGTCCAAAGTGTGTGCCTGTAAGTACCCTAAGCGTGTTAAGTCTTGACGTACATTTGTTTTTAATGTCCTGAATGTAGTTTGCAAAAGATAATGATGTGTTGTATGTGACCCCAAGTATTTTGGTCCTGTGAGTGTGTGGAATGTTGTTGTTGTTTAGTGTAAGCTGTGGGGTTATCTGGTGTTCTTTTGTATTGCTTGTAAGCAAGGTGATGGTTGATTTTGTGGGCGCTACTTTGAGTCTATTGTGTGTGAGCCAGTCTTGTATACTGTTTATGTATGTTTGTAGGTTATTTGTAGCGGTGTCGATGTTGTTGTGGGTGGATGTTAGAGTGATGTCATCTGCATATGATGATAAGGTAAGCTTGTTATCTATGGGTGTTGGAATTTCATGCATGTATAAGTTGAACAGTGTTGGTGAGAGAACAGAGCCTTGAGGGACCCCATTTGGAAAAAGCTTGTTTTTGGATGACTTGCCATTAAATGTGACATGTGAGTATCTTCCTGAAAGATATTTGCTCAGTCACATTTTGGTGTTATTTTGCATGTTCCTGTTGAGTATTTTGTTTATGAGAGGGAAGCGTGGGATAGCATCAAATGCTTTACTAATGTCTATTGTTGCTAACAGTGTACGTTGAGCTGGTCGTCTGGAGTTGATGCCATCCATGATGTGCTGCGTGAGGTTAGTAAGTAATGTCGTGGTTGAGCGGTGAGGTCTGAAGCCATGTTGAGTAGGCGATAGTGGTATGTGTGGGTTGGTGATTTGTAAGATCAGTCTTTCTGTTACTTTGGAAGGTGTGCATAGTAAAGTAATGGGTCTATAGGAAGCTGGTTCTGTTGGATTTTTGTTTGGTTTGAGTAGTGTAATAATTTTACCTTATTTCCATATGTCAGGAATAATACAGTGTTGGTATGAACATGTGCTGATATTTGTGAGAGCTTGTATTCCCTGTGGGCCCAAGTGTTTAAGGTGTATGTTAAATATGTTGTCTGGTCCAGTAGCCTTCGAATTGTTAATGTTTTTGATGATCTTGGTGGTCTGGTCTGTATTGAAGGGTGTAATGGTCGTGTCGAGTCTGTAAGTTTCCTTGTGTCTGGCTGTTTGTCTGTCTGCGTGTTTCTGGTTGTTGTCTCTGTTTAAGTGACTTATCTTTGCGTAATGATTAACTAGAATGTTAGCTTGTTGTGTATATGTTGGGATATTATTATGGCTGCGATAGATAGCCGCGTGTGAGGTGTGAATGCCGCTGTTAGAGTGGGTAATGCTGTTTATAGTCTTGTATAGCCTGGATGTGTCTGTGGAGTGGTTTAGTGTAGATTTAGGCGTACGTGTATCTAAGGATTTAAAAGTTAGGAACCAGTGCCTGGAGTCTTGCGCAAAAGCTAATAGGATGTTAGGCTTCATAGCGCGTAATTTCGAATTTAAATCGAAGAATATTATATTGCCCCTTTACAATTCCCTAGTCAGGCTTCACTTAGAATATGCCGTTCAGTTTTGGTGCCCGTATTTGCGTGAGGATATTGATAAGTTGGAAAGGGTTCAGCGCGCCACGAAACTAATTCCGTTGCTACGCAACAAGTCTTACGAAGATAGGATTAAAGAGTTATAATTGCATTCACTCGAGACTAGGAGATCAAGTGGGGAGCTTATTGAAGTTTTCAAAATCGTTAAAATCGATAACGTAAATTTTGACAAATTGTTCATTTTCGATAATAGCAATACTCGTAATAGCGGATTTAAATTACGTGGTAGGCCTTTTATTACTAACATCGCTAAAAAAATTTTACGTTTAAAGTAATTGATAAATGGAATAACCTTCCCGCTTCCATTGTGAACTCTACTAGAGTTAATATGTTTACAAACCGTTTAGATAGGCATTTTAAAAATATTAACGTCGTTTAAAATAATAAAACAATTAGCAACAGGAGCTCTGGGGGTGACAGTCGAGGTTTGAGTCTGTTGACGATTGATGCCAGCGTGTGATATGCCAGCGTTAAATTTATATTATTTAAAAAAATAAAAAAAAAAATAAAAAAAATTGACCAACACGAACTTAGATGTAGCTCGTAGCGTAAACTTACGCACTTTTTGTCATAATCTTCATACTTTTTTTTTCTCATCCTCTCTCTACTTCCATGTCTGTAGTTTGCATGGTATGACAGTGTTTCTTTGAGTTAAGACTGTGTTTGGATGGTTTGTAAGTGTTCTTATTTTACTTCTTTTCATCTTTCACCCCTTTCCTATTCTCTTCGACTATTTTTCCGACTTGTCGGTCGTGGCAGGTGGATGATGATGATGAATCTTTCTCTCTCTCTTTCTGAATGAAGGTTAACCCACAAATGATAGGTTTTGCTACTTACTTAACCAGTTATTCTCTTCTTTTAACTCTCTATTCTCTTCTTTTAACCCCCTACTGTCTTCTTTCTCTCGGGCTAACTTCAGAATGGATTTTAAGGTCTTTGTTTTCCTTAACTTCTGTAGATCTGTAAAACATATGCGTCAAATCAATTTTTAAACATGTTTATAGACGTGCTATTAATTACTTCTACCGGCAAACTATTCCAGCTATTTACTATTCCATGCGTAAAAAAGTTTTTGGCAATTGCTGTCTCGAACCTTCTATTTCGTTTATAAGGTTAAACTAAAATAAATATACTGTAAAAGGAAGAAATACAAGAATTTTAAAAATTAATTCGTTTACGAGAATAACGAAGAAGGGACTAACATTCCATAATGATACTTTTATTCAATATAGATTATGGAGTTTTTTTAAATAATGTTAACGCGCACTTGCAACCTTTCGTACATCATTTTGGATAATAAAGAGGATGTAGAAGCTGTACTTGCACAACTATTAAGATGTTATTCTTTATGTATATACTGTAGTGTAAAAAGATGTTTTAGGAGCTTTTCATGGCCATTACAGATTCTATAATCATAGTTATTTATTTATTCTATATATAAAAGTACAGTTGTTATAATGTTTCAAACCAACAAAGACCCTAGGATCCACTCATGGCTGGTCTACCTAACTGTGTTCGTAATTGTGTATTGTGCATGTCCTCCGTGGTGGCGGAGGGGACCTACAATTTTACGTTGGTTCCGAACCACAAAGCCTTAATTTTACTACTTTAAACGTCTAATCGATTTTTAAACATGTTTATAGACGTGCTACTAATTACTTCTACCGGCAAACTATTCCACCTATTTACTATTCTATGCGTAAAAAAGTTTTTGCAACTGCTGTCTCGAACCTTCTACTTTTCAACTTACACCCGTTCTTTCTAGTCCTATTATATTGAGATATTTCGAAAAACCTATCTCTATCTACGTTATCGAACCCATTCATAATTTTGAAAACCTGGATTAGCCTTCTAGTCTCGAGTGTAGTCAATTTAACTACTTAAGCCTATCCTCGTACGACTTTGACCTAAGCGACGGAATCATCTTACTTGCTCGTCTTTGAACTCTTTCGAGTTTGTCTATATCTTTTCGCATATGCGGATTCCAAAATTGGATCGCGTACTCCAAATGGGGTTTAACTAATGATTTATAAAGAGGAACTATAATATCGCGCGATTTGTACTCAAAATTCTGAGCTATAAAACCTAACACTTTGTTCGCTTTATTGACAGCTGCTGTACTTTGTTTCGCTACTTTTAAATCACCAGTGACTATAACTCCTAAATCTTTTTCCTGCTCAACGCTTGCTAACTCCTTCCCTGACATACTATACGCAAAATTACTGTTACGCGAACCTATATGTAAAATTTTGCGCTTATCGACGTTAAATCTCATTTGCCATATGACTGACCAATGAACGATTTTATTCAGAGCTTCATAGATTTTACCTCTATCTTCGTCATTAATCGCCCTACCATCCAGCTTCGTGTCATCCGCAAACTTTGAAACTGTACTGACTAGGCCAACATCTAAATCGTTAATATATATAAGAAAAAGCAAGGTGCCCAATACAGAACCCTGAGGAACGCCACTCGCTACATTAGCTCAACACGACTCCGCTCCATCAACGACCATCCTCTGTTTCCTACCTCGCAATCACTCTTCTATCCAATTTATTACTACACCCCTGATTCCATGAGCCTTAGTTTTTTCAATGAGTCTTTTGTGCGGCACGGTGTCAAACGCTTTTTGAAAATCTAAATACACTACATCAACCGCCCGATGACTATCGTAAACGTCAACCACGCTTTGAAAAAATTCTAAAAGATTAGGTAAGCAAGATTTGTTTCACCTAAAACCGTGCTGCGTATTTCTAATTAAGTTATGCAATTCTAAGTGTTCGACTATACGATCCCTAATTATCGATTCCAGTAGCTTACCTACAACAGACGTTAAACTGATTGGCCTATAATTTCCCGCACCTTTATCGCCTTTCTTAAAGATAGGTGTTACGTTTGCTAACTTGAAATTATCTGGTACGCACCCCTCAGAAATAGACGCATTAAAAATCGTTGTTTGCGGCACAACAGTGCTATCTTTTAATTCTTTTAGTTGTATGGGATATATGGAATCCGGCCCCGGTGATTTACGCGTTTTCATTTTATCAATATAGCGCATTACCACCCCTTAACTAACCACAATATTATCCAAAATATTATCATTATCAAAAGGCATTATGTCTATGACCGTAGGGATATTCGTTACATCTTCTATAGTAAAAACTGACGTAAAAAATTCGTTTAACAAGGTAGCCATTTCTTTGTTTTCAGAAACTAGCTCTCCTTTAACAGTTTTCAACGGCCCCAAAACATTTTTTACTGGATTTCTATTATTGACGTATTGAAAGAATCGCTTGGGGTTTTCTTTACCGTCACGAGCTATGGAGATTTCAAATTCGCGCTTGGACTTTTTTATTACACTTTTCGCTTCACGCCTTAGAGATATGTAGTTGTTTCGTAACCACAAATTGTCTTTATAGCACTTATGTAGCCTATAAGCCCTATCTCTACTCTTTATAATGTCTCCTACTCTAGAAGTAAACCACAAGGGCTTGTTGTTTACTTTCGCACGCTTAATTTTGTACGGTACACATTCCTCATTTATAGTCCTAACTACTGTTTCAAACGATTCCGACATTAGTTTTGCGTTGGAGATCCCCATTACGTTTTCCCAATTGATGTGTGACAATTTATTTCGAAATTTACAAAAGTCTGCGTGCTGGAAGTTAGGAATTTTAGTCGAGTTAGCTGGTTTCGAGTGACTTACTGAGAGGACAAACTCTACCGTATTGTGGTCGCTATTGCTTAACGGTTCTATTACTTGAAGATCAGTGATTATCCTATCATCTGTAGTTATTACTAAATCTAAAATACTGTCCAACCTCGTAGGTTCCCCAACCTTTTGAATAAGAAAGCTATCCTCGAGAAAATTAACTAAACGATTACCTTTCGCGTCTCCCTGCATTGTATCGTAATTCACGTTGACGCAATTAAAGTCACCCATAACTAAAGCCTGCTCACTACCTATTATTCTCTTTAGTTCACGATATAACGCTTCGTCCGTATCAGCTGTTTGATTAGGGGGCCTATATATAATCGCAACAACAAGTTTGAAATCGTTCAATTTAAGTTCTGCTACAGTCGAATCTATCGGTTCTGGAATTGTGTGCTTTACTTCTATAACGTTCGCAATATTATCTTTGATATACAACATAACACCACCTCCTCGCCAACCTATTCTGTTTTTAACAAAAAGTCTATAACCTCTAATTTGATACCCCCCTACAAAGTCACGTGTTTCAGTGCTAAGCCACGATTCATTTATCGCAATTAAATCATAGTCTTTCCAAGCAATTAAAGAAAAAAATTCGTTTATTTTATTTCGTAGGCTACGAGCATTTAAGGACCTTCAAATTGTTTGTAATTGCGACACCTTCGCGAGCGCAGGGGAAATTTGTGGAAATTACGCTGGGACCGTTCGAGTTACGGCCGCCTGAAAAGAAGAGACAGTATTATGAAATAGTCTTCCTAAACGCGCAGCTCCAACGTCATTAAGATGAAGTCCATCTCCGAAGAACGAGTCCCTCCTGCCGTAGAAACTGTTCCAAAAATTCGCAAAATACACTCCTTCCTGTTGGCAAAGAGACTTTAGGTTATTGTTGATATAGGTCGCCTTACTGTAGAAATCGCTACGTTATATAATTTGAGGAAGTATACCTGTTAAAACAATCTTATTAGTTTTTTCCTTTAGTCGCTCTAGTAAGTCCCTGTACCTAGCCAGCAGTTCTTCCGATCTAGAATTTAAAACGTTATTAGCACCGACATGAATAACATACGTTGTGTCCTCAGAGGTACCCTCTGTAAAATGGTCAACACTATTAGTTATATCCTCCACCCTTGCACCAGGGTAGCAGTAACGGCGCCTACGACGAGGGTTTCTCCCACAGAATTCCTCGAGCTGCCCTCGAACAATGGAATCGCCAACGAGTCGTATTTCCGGTTCATCAGCATCTTCGAAACCTAAAACAGAAAACTTATTGTTTGTTATTACTTGTAGAAAAGTCTTAGGTTTTCTCAATGGGGCTCCATTACGCACTCGAACGAAGGTTTGGGAACTAGGGGAAGAGAGAGACAATTCCGACACAATTCCTCGAACACTTTTTGTAAATTTCTTGGAAATACTGTACGTTAAGTGGCATCTCAAACACTACAAATCATAATGGTAAATATTCATGAATGAAAATAGTACAAGCGAACATACAATGTTAATGTACAGTACAGTGAAGAAACACCAATGCACTTATTTTTTAAAAATCTCTTTACTGTAGGAGTATCACTGCATTGGAACAATCCAAGAATAAGCACCCCAAAGTCCCCAATCCAAGAAAAAGCACCCTAGTTAAACCCCAATCCAAGAAACAGCACCCCAGTTCGACCTCAATCCAAATTAAAGGATTTTAACATCAACATTCCTCGAAAACTTTGTCCAGGTCATTGCTTGATCGCACTTAGTACACAGCATCACTTTTTTAATAAGATTTTTTCCTTTACACCAATTTATTACTGGCAATGGATCTTCAACCAATAATGGTAAACACTTCAGTTTGAAAAGTTGATGCTGTCATCTTGCCCTCAAACTTCTGAATGGTTTTTACATTTCAGAACTTATTTATAAATATATCGAAACCTAAGGTAAAATTATTGAATGCCCGGTTAGGTTAATTGAATGCCAGGTTAGGTCAACTGTACGTCCTTGACGATTGGTTAGTTAAGTCATGATATTTTCGTTAAAACTAACGAAAATATCACGACTTAACCTAACCAATCGTCAAGGGCGTACAATTAACCTAACCGGACATTCAGTTAACCATTTTAGAGCAATTAACTTCATTTTAACTCCATTTTAGAGCAATCCAAGAAAAAGCACCCTAATTGATTTGGGTTGCTTATTCTTGGATTGCTCCAATGCACTTTTATTAAGAACAAAGGCTATTTAAATTTTTAGAAAAACTCGTGTTAATGACCTTCCTTTTAATTAAAAGATATCCAAGGAATGAATATTTATCTTTCAGTACTCTCCCACAGCGAATCATAATCATCGTATTTGTTTTACTATTTTGAGTAAGTTTAATGTTCTGAAATCAAGATAATACGAGCGGCGGTCAGATAAGTTTACACTGCGTATAATTTCGTAACTAAAGGACCTACATTGGTTATGTTTGTATCAGGTGAATTCGTTAATCATTGTTGGCAACAATGCACTTCGATTCGGCTGCTATCTACCGTACATTGGTTATATGAATCAGTTGAACATGGCTGCTCGACTGGAACAGTGCCCTGTCATTTCGGCAACGATATTCCCAGTCTGTCAGTGGTCAAGAATTTCTCGAACGCATTGCCACAGGAGACGAGACATGAGTTCATCACCGTACTCCGGAAACAAAACGTGCCAGCATGCAATGGAAACACCTTGGGCCCCCGTAACCAAAGAAGTTCAAGATTGTGAAGTCCGTTGGAAAAGTGATGGTACCGCGTTTTGGGACCACAAAGGCGTTTTGCTCGCAGACTTCATGCAAAAAGGCACAACAATCAATGCAGCTGCATATTGTTCAACACTGGAATGTTTACGAGCGGCCATTAAACGTAAACGTCCTGCACTGCTCCGTAGGGCAGGACACTGTTCCAGTCGAGCCGCATGTTCAACTGACTCGTATAACCAATGTACGGTAGATGGCAGCCGAATCGATGTGCAGTGTTGCCAGTAATGATTAACGAATTCACCTGATACAAACATAATCAATGTAGGACCTTTAGTTACGAAATTATATGCCGTGTAAACTTATTTTCTGACCGCCCCTCGTACGTGTAAAGGTTTAATGTTTCAATTATATATATATATATATATATATATATATATATATATATATATATATATATATATATTAGTGATGTAGCGGTTGTCATTTTTCATAGCTTTGCGGTTGCGGTTGCGGTTATGTACCCTATAACATCATAATATGATCTAATAATAATAAACACAATAAAATATCACGTTTTAGCCACACTTTTCACAGTCTCCAATATAATGACTATAATCTAAACTGTAAAAAGTGTGTTTCCAGGATGCGGGACGAGGACCCAACCCAACGCGTTTTGCATCCTACCAACCACTATCCCCAACCACCGCCCATTCGAAAGTGGTGTATATAATTATAATACATTTTTTATATATATATACTATTTAATCCTTATATTTAAATTGAATTGCTGGGAGATTGTATTTCAAAAATAAAAGTTTTTCAGCTTTGTTCCCCTTCAGCCAATTCCTTTTTTCATCGTAGATGATCCCTGCTCCACTAAATAATTGTTTACTAGGAACATTTGAGGGAGGCCATCCAAAGTACGTCCGAGCAAGTTTGCTAAAATTTTTGTATTTCTTTTGATTTGACCTCCACCAAACCAAAGCATCATCTTCTTGTCCAATCCTTTTTTCTTTGTGATATTTCTCGATCATTTTTTGCGAGTCTCTGCTTGACTCAGTTTCGGTCTCGTCATCAATACTGGAAGCCAATAGAACACTCATTGAGTCCATTATTGTTATTGATTTACTCGTAGAAGCTCTTGCCCGGCCTAAATCAATCAGTGGTTTCTTTGCCGGTGGTTCACTGGCTGTCTCCGAGTCCGATGATGTTTGAGTCTTGTTCATTTCATCACAAAGATATCCCAATTTTTCCTGAACACCTTTTGTGACATATGAAGTAGAAAAAAATTTTGCTTTATACCTTGGATCCAAATAGGTAGCCAAAGAATACATGTCATTTACTTCTAGGCCACCAAATCTCCTTGTTAGCTCTGTACGCATTATCTCCTTCATTGTTTTGATTCCACGATCAGCTTCAGAATCACCACTTCGAGGTTGCAGCACATTTTTCAAGGAAACGGCGAGGGGAATAACCTTAGATATGGAAGAGGTGGAACTACTCAATCTTTTTGTGATATCATTGAATGGTTCCAGCACAGTCACACAGTTTGACAAGAGAGTGAAGTCGACGTTAGTGAGTTGTTGCATTTTGGAGTTAGCAGCGCTATATAGACTCAGTGGTTCCTTCAACTTCAGTGTTTTCTGCATCATGTGATAAGTGCTGTTCCACTGTGTGGCGACATCATGAATGACTGTAAGTTCAGGATGATCTAAGCGTTTCTGAATTTTTTTTAACTCATCCTGCGCCATCGTAGAATGATTGAAATGAGTAGGGATGGATCGAAGTTTAGTTAACAAGTCACTGAGAGATTTTTGTGAGGATAATCCACTTTTGATTACAAGTTGCAATCTATGAACAGTGTAATCGATATTATGGACGCCAGTGAGAAACAAAGCTTTTATCATGTTTGCTCCTGAGTCGCGCATTACACAATGGATGGATGAATGGGCAATATCCCACTTCTGAAGCATCTGTTCAAATTTTTCTGACAAGTATTCTCCAGTGTGGCGATCTTCAAGTGGCATCAAGCTGAGCACCAAATTGGTTCTCTTGAAGTCTTGATTCACTGCATGGCATGTCAAAGAGAGTAAAGACACTCCAGCAGATGTGTCTGACCATGCATCCGTTGTCAATGATACTTTCGAATCTTTTAGAGGCTCAAGAATTTTGAACACTTTCTTTAAAACAAAGCCACATATATCGTTCGTTGCACACAAGATCAGTGTAGAACTGACGCTGTTTCATTTTATACTGTGGAGCTGTTTCAGCCATGAGTCTCGTGAAACCTAAATCCTCAACGTGGCTAAATGGCAAGTCATCCATTATTATCATTTCGGCTATGCGATAGTCCAGTGATTTTGATTTGGAATGATTTGCATCCCAAATTTTGATTTTTCGAAGCAACTTTCAATCGTCTGATTCTTTTCTTTCACTGTACACATTTTCTGCAAAATCGCCAGACGCCACAAAAACGCCCTCACACAAAGGAATGACACGGCGCACTGGTGCGTAGTTGAATGCTGTTTGTTGGCATCTGGCAAGTGGCCAAGGTGACGTCATCAGTCATACAAACTGACATCACCTAGTGACACGCGTTCATTAGTTGTGGGACTATTTACCGAACTTTTTGATCACACCTCGTATATATATATATATACATATATGTAGATATGTGTGTGTGTATATATATATATATATATACACACAGGGTGTTCCATAAGTCCGGCATCATAGGAAAAATAATAAAAATAGGCAAAACAAAAGCTTTTCTTTACAGAACGTACTCAATATGTCCACCATTGTTTTCAATATACAAATTCAGACGTGATACCCAGTCAGCAAGCACACGGTGAATGATGTCAGGAGTAATGGTGTTACATGCCCCAATAATGCGCTGCCGCAAATGTTCAACACTCCTAATTTTCTCTGCGTATACCAGCGCTTTCAAGTGGCCCCAGAGATAAAAATCTAGTGGCGTGAGATCCGGGCTTCGAGCTGGTCATTCCACACGCCATCAACGTCCTATCCAATGACCAGGGAATTGTTGGTACAGGTATTCCCTTACTTGGGTGCTGTAATGTGCAGGAACGCCGTCTTCCTGGAACCATGTTGGGAAATTTCCTTCTTCGTTTAAGACACTGGGAAATGCTTCTTCCTTGAGCATACGTAGGTAGGTGCCTCCAGTGACATGTTCATCGAAAAAGAGGGGGCCTATGATGCGATCCTTCCAAATGCCACACCATACCATCACCCGAGATGCACCTTGTTCCTTTGAAGAGGTATACCAGTGGGGGTTGTTTTGAGACCAGTAGCGGGTGTTCTGTCGATTTACCTCACCATTTCCATAAAAAAACAGCCTCGTCACTGAACAGAATGGTGGACGGGAAATTGGCATCCCGAGCATATTGTTCCGTAGCCCATTCACAAAATTCCATCCGTCGGTCGGGATCATCTTCGCTTAATTTCTGTTGGATCTGAAGTTTATATGGATGCCATTTGTGAGCCTGAAGAATGCGATGGATGCTACTTTTCGACACTCCTGTCTCGGCGGACAATCGCCGAAGAGACTTATTGGGACTTCTGTTAAAATGAGCCAGGATACAGTCGCTGTATCATCGTCAGTGGACCTCCTTGAAGGTCTACTGCGTGGTTTATCTTCTATGGATCCTGTTTCCTTAAACTTTGCAACAAGTCTGCTAACACAACTCTGTGTTATTGGCTCGCGGTCTGGATGCAGTCTGTTAAATTCAGCAGCGGTCTCTCTTTGACTCCGATTTCCTATGAGTAGAATTATCTGGATTCGTTCTTCCTTGCTCACAGACATTATGGCTGTAGAAAGAGAAAAATATGAATTATGGTTTGTAGAAATATAAAAATATGAATTTCTCCTATGATGCCGGACTTATGGGACACCCTGTATATATATATATATATATATATATATATATATATATTAAAGCGGACCACCAAAGAGACAGAACATCCTTGAATTTGTAATTACTAACGACGTTGAGTGTTGAGTGGCCTTTAAACTTCATAATTTATTTAGTAAAAATAGAAAATTTGTGTATTTAACATAAAAATAAAATTCCTCTCTTTCTCACGAGGATTTAAAAGCCATTAAAGGATTAAAAACACTAATGGTTCCCTTGGGAGATTAAAAGGGTTGAAAAGGATTAAAAAGTTCACTTTTGAGTGCATCCTCAACCCCTTACTCCTCCTACTTCCACGCTGGCATTGTGCACCCATACTACTGGTTCTACCTCATTTGTTGTTACTGTTGTTAAAGGACCGTAGACTATTTCAAGCCAAGTCTGAGAAATGAGGAGGGTTTTGTAGTGAGATTCTTCTGCTGGTAATTTCTTTAGTTCGACCTTGAACCCTATTAATATCGAGGTGTAATTTTCCGTTCACGGTCATGCCAGTTATAAAGGTCGTTCACTCAATTAACGTGACTTACTTTTAATATTGTATGAAACTGATGCAAATCTCACTTTCTTGTTACATTAACTGTAATAACTAAAAACGCTTTGTTATTAACGACATGACGTCTTTAATTTAAAAGGAAACCACTGCGCTACTTCAAAGCATTCAAATAATTAAGGACGTCCTCTGAATTATGTGGGTGTGATTTAAATGCCTTGCTTATGCACGATTTTTGAGACAGTAGTATCGTATGCATTGATTTGTTCTTTCATGGCTGTATTTCAATACGGAAAGTATAATTACTGTTAGCACTATTTAGCTAAAAAATTCTTATATATATATATATATATATATATATGGAATATCATGCATGAATTCGCACGATTTTTGGTGATGAAAAAGTTACCCCACCGAGGTTCGAACCCACTACCTCTGGACGCGAAAGCAGTGTGCGTTTCCTCCGTTGTTTAAATGTACGACAGGTTGTGTTAACTTCTATCCTGTCGTAGTGTAGCGACAAGCGCCCTCACCTTTTATTCAAGAGGCGGTAGGTTCGAACCCTGTTGGGGGCCATTTTTTCATCGTGAAAAATCGTGGGGATGCATGTACAGTATTTCATTTATGGCACCTCAGCGTTACACCAGCTAGTTTGTATGAAATGATGGTATTTACCTCGAGTGCGGAAGGGTTAACACGTAAAATGCCTCTGGACTCGAAAGTTTTATGCGTTTCCTCAGTTGTTTAAATGTATGACAAGTTGTGTTAACTTTTATCTCGTCGTAGTTTTGTGGCTAGCTCCCTTACTTTCTTTAATTCAAGAGGTGGTGGGTTCGAACCCTTGTGGAGCAATTTATATATACATTTATATATATATATTAGGGATGTATGTACTAATGAACTGGCAAGCAGGTGATATCGGTATTTTACCTATAATCTGTGTCGGTTATCGGTTTTAAATAGTGGCCGTTACCAGATGTGTTTAATTTTCATATTAAATTTTAACACAACACACACAAGATTCTGGTTTACTGAGGTCTGGGTTGACAGAGGAAGTTGGGGCCCAAACTCGACAGAGGAAGTTATGGAAAAACTATATATGCTTACAGTATGGTATCGTATGTGGTACCTTTACTTCTTAATTAAATATAAATTATTAATTAAATGAATTAAATATGTATACAAAATTGCCTCGGGATTGGCGACATAGCCTATTGGGAATGAAAATAATTGTCATACATACATAGAACCCAATATAGAGGCATTGGGCCCACCCCACCATAAGAAAAATTTATTATTTCGCGTTCAAAATTTTCCACCGCTGACTCATGAAAATTACTTCGAGAGAAGAGTCAACGAACTTTGCAAAATCAGCAAATAATAAAAGACGAAGATTTATATTATATTAGCGGCTCGCTCGGAGCTTGCTTAAGTTAAGCCCTGCTTTTAAGCAAGGAAGATGTACTTTATCTTTCTATAAGTTCTGAGTGAATAACATGTGATATAAACCTAATAACGCAAAAGGATAGGCCTATACCTTCAGGAATTTAAATATAGTGACTGCCTATATTAATTACATCAAATCAACTCGTTGTGTAACTCCATCGTACCGCGGCCCTACATCGAAAAACATCGTCGCGTCCTACGAACAGAAGCGAGGCTCAACGAAATAATAAGGTAAGGCAATTTCTTTCTTTACCATATAGGCAGCGCTAAAATACTGAAGGCAAAAAAATTTAACATTAACCGGTGCTAGTGTCTCCGAGCAACTGATACAATGAGCAAACCAACCAACCACTAAAAACAATACGAAAGAGGTCCTTCGAAGATCTACACATACATAACTCTCTCACGAAAAAATGTAGGGCTTTTGTCGATAACTCTCCACTGAAATCTGCTGGAAATTTCCAACGGATGAGGGTAACAGGCAATCAACCCAGTAAGCTCTATATAGTTTTTTCACAGAAGTAATGACGGAAATTATACGCCAAAGGTGTAGTACGTACAGTCGTACAGTGGCGCATACAAACAGTTTTGGCAAGCTTTGTGGTAACTTCTGCTGCCACAGGTCTTGAAGTATCTAGAGAAGCAGCATCCCATTCGAGAAGGGGCTTTGATGAATGTAGTACGATTAGATGATCCCAATAATTATGATGAACTGGTGACAATATTTGTATCTGCTAGGTTTCATAGCTAGATAGCCGCTTGCGACAGGAGTGACAGGAGAAATGGGAGTGCCAGCATTCGCTGTCTCCTGCCTAACGTCACCCACACCACCCCTCCGGGAGGACTTCCCTAGTCGATTGCTGTCTACAGTCTCATCCTTGTTGAACCATATTTTCAAGCAAAACTAATTACACTGGCCAACAAGTATTTTTCATCAGATATAATTATGGATGGGCTAGAACGCTAGATCATGGGTGGGCAACCAAATTTTTTTCCTGGCCACGGATGTGGCCAGTCGACTACAGAAATGGCCACACTATTAATAAAACAGAAAATTTTCGGAAAATAAATTTATTTCAGGATTCTAATGACAGTCAATGTCAATTATAACACAACGCCCAAACTTGACTGACAAAAACGTGAAATTTCAATGAGAGATTTGGCATTCTTTTTCTCTCACCAATTCAAGAAACTGCGGCTCAAAATTCGAAAACAACGCACATCTCAGTTCTGCTTCCAGATTCATATCAACGAGGCGAGATCGGTTCTTCGACTTTATCTGTGTCACAGAAGAAAACGTTGACTCGCACAGCCACGTAGACCCGAACATCGAGAACAATTTGGCAATGACAGCTTACAGGGAAGGATACTATTCATCTTCCAAGAGGTTTTTCCACATTTCACCCAAAAATTCATTGCGAATTCGCGGTTGCAACTACTGGCTCTGTAGCAACAGCATGTTAGTCTCGAACTCTCGCTTGTTCACGCTAATCAGATTTACAAGTTCTTCGGATGACTTTTCAATACTGAAGCTAAACGGATCTTTCAAGAACTGAAATGCCAGGTTGAAGCTGTCAAAGTCAGTGAAGCACTGGTCAAGTTTCTGCGTCAAATTCCTGAGCCAATCCACATATTGCTGCAGCTTCTCCAGTTCAAAATCGATCTCCTCAGTCTTTCCCAGATACATAGCTTTCCAGGTATGGAAAGTGGGTAAAATCCTGTTTCTGGACTTGTACCAGCAGCAGATTGAGTTTTGATTTGAACTCTCGAAGGATTTGAGCTTGATCGCAAGTGAATTTAGCCTTTTCCCTGCAGTTTCGCGTTCAGCTCATTCAAGTGACCCATTACGTACTTGTCATCAAACTCACTGTGCACCTTTTCGAAGTGCTGCTCGACATTGTACTTCTTGTTCTCTGGAAACGTTTTCTTGCAAAGAAGGCACACCCGTTTTTCGGAAATATTTATAAATTTTATAATATTTTGGAAGTTTTATAAAATAAAACTTCGGTTCACCTAAATCGAGTTGGCCACATTTTTGCGAAATGGCTACACATGGCCAATTGGCCATTAGCCAATGGGATTGCCCACACAGGGGCTAGATAGTTGTTGGAACGCTGATTCCAAATCTGTTTTCAGTTTTCCTCTAGCACGTAATCTGCTGTCTAGTTTTCGAGATGAGACCGATCATAATATATATAATAAATATAATATATATATATATTATAATACTATATACAGTATAATATATATAATATACATATATATAATATGCATATATAATATAATATAATATTATATATACAATATATAATATGCGTCCTTTATAAGCGGTTCCAAAAAACCTTAGCCCCCCCCCCCCATTTGCAGCTTACATGTTTACTTATATCGAAGTAGTTTTAGTGATTATAAAAATATATAAATCTTTATTTATTGCAGGTATAAAATTACTCTAGTGATAAAATGATAATATAATGGCTTCTCAATAATTGGTGATTCGGAGAGGAACGTGTGATAGATCGCATACGAGCAATAACATTTCGGGAAGCTCGTGATGCTGGAGCCCTTTATAACACGTTCAGGGTTGCCAAAAAGTTGCGAAGAGGTGAGGACTTCGTCAAAAGAAATTGGAATAAAACTTTGGATGAATGTGAAATGGATACAACCAAATCTGGGTGCCCAAATTTGCCACTCTCTCAGGAAACGAAGGACATCATTGAAAGCGGTACGCGTAAGCGGAAAAACAGCTGTGCTAAACTTTCTAGAGAAATCGAAGTGTTGAGAGGAAAGATTGTTAGTGGTGAGATCATTCGACTGTACCGTCATAGTCAAGGTTTAAAGCCTTGGCATGAACTTCCAAAGCCAAGAAAAACTCAACTTAACATCGATGACAGAATGTGGTTTGCCCATTATCTTGAAGATTGAGATGTGGATGATTTCATGCATTTAGCTGTCTCCGATGAATGTTTTGTTTACGTAACACGTCGGCCTAACTACCAAAATGATCGAGTGTGGGCTACAACACCAGATGAAATCAATGACAATGAACATTATCGCGAATTATTAAAAATTCCAGACTGTGTTGGTGTGTTTGTTTTGTTCACTGCAAAGAAGCTCATGTGGATGCTGAAGCCAAATGGTCAGAGTTGGGATGGACAGTATTTTCGTGATATTATTCTATCCCAGCATGTCATTCCTTTTCTAAGAAACCCAAACAATGTTATGGATGTCGATCAGGTCACACTTCTTGACGATAAAGCCCCCTACTTTAAAGCATTAGCCACTCAACAGTTGTTGCGGAATCATGAGATCGATTTCTTTGGAAATGAAGAATGGCAAGGAAATTCTCATGACCTGAACGTCTGTGAACACATTGGGTCAGTTATAAAGGACAAGGTTGAATGTCTCTTGTTTCAAGAACCTGCAGCAAATCGATTTTCGAAGGATACAATGACGCAACACATTGAAACTGTTTTATCAAATTTGCGTAACGATCAAGATCTATTCACGTCACTTTTGGCAAGCTACCCAAAGCGAATTCAGGCTGTCTTGGAAGCCAATGGCGGGAACACCAAGTTTTAATTGTTTATCATTAAATGCAGGATTAAATTCTCTTTTGTAAGGTATGTTTAGTTTTACTGTACCTCTAGTGGTTTAGGCCATGGGCGTGGGGGCTAAGGTTTATTGGAGCCCCGTACATGTAGCGGAGTATTTTGTAATTGCAGCTTAGGTGTAGGTTTATGCTTTACCATTTCTGTACCCTCATGTATGGCATTTTGTCGTTTCAATTTAGGCTTTACGCAGGTTGTCTTGTGGTATTTTAGGTGAGAGCAGTTGCTGGCCACAAATTTGCAAACGTTGCACATGTACACCCTTTTATTCTTTGGCGTAACAATCACATGTTTAGTTGTGTGTTGTGTTTTGTTTTGTGTCGCCCACTTACACATTTTATATTTTTAGGTGATTTACATCAACCCACTCATCAATCACCATGCCTCGAAAGTGTAAAAATCACCCTGACAATTTCTGTTACGTGTGCGGCTCGTTCGCGACTAAATCACAACGGCGTACAATCACGATGGATCTTCGGAAAACTTACCGATTATACTTCGGCCGTTCACTAGGCAACCAAGATAAGGCGTGGGTGCCACATGTTATCTGTACCGCTTGTTCGAATGGACTACGTCACTGGTTAAACCAAAGGAAAAAGTCGATGCCATTCCCTATATCCATGATATGGAGGGAGCCGAGAGACCATTATGGCGATTGTTACTTTTGCAATGCTAACATAACCGGATTCCCCGTGAAGAACAAGCATAACATCGTTTATCTGAATATACACTCCGCGATCAGGCCGATCCCTTATGATGACACGATGCCGATTCCAGTACCTCCACAGCATGGTTTCGATTCTTTAGAAGACGAAAGGGAATCCAACGAAGGTGCAATTGGCGGAAATGCGGGCCGATCTTGACTACACACCTGACGAAGAGCAATCGGAGCTGGAGAGGCTTACCCAAAACGAGTTGAATGACCTCATTAGAGACCTAGCCCTCTCCAAAGAGAAGTCAGAACTTCTCTCCTCGAGACTCAAGCAGAAACACTTACTTGAGAAGAACGTCCGAGTGTGTCACTATCGAAAACGAAACCATGATTTGGCGACATTCTTTACAGTAGACGGTCCGCTCTGCTATTGTCATGATATCAATGGACTTTTCGAGAACTTGTCACAGGTACACACACCATCTGAGTGGTGCCACTTCATTGATTCCTCACAGCGAAGCTTGAAAGCGGTTCTCCTGTATAACGGGAACTTAAAGCCGTCCATCCCGATCGCCCACTCCGTTCATCTAAAGGAGACGTACGATAACATAATATACTACTCGAAGCAATCCAATACAGTACTTATCAATGGAATATCTGTGGTGATCTCAAAGTCATTGGTATGTTAATGGGCATGCAAGGAGGGTTCACGAAGTACTGTTGTTTCCTATGCCTATGGGAGCCGTGCTACCTCAGATCATTACATCAGACGTGACTGGCTTCAAGGAAGCACATACGAGCCAGGAACGGGAAGTGTCCAGTGTGTTCCTTTAGTTGATCCAAATATTTTCCTGCCAACTCTCCACATTAAGTTCGACTTAATGAAAATTTTGTGAAAGCGATGGGTAAGGCGAATTTGAGAGGGTTTCGATACCTTGTTGAGAAATTTGCAAACATCAATACCGCGAATTTGAGGGAGGAATCTTTGTGGGGCCCCAAATCAGGGAGGTTCTGTGGGATGAAGGCTTTGAAGAAAGCCTCAATGCCTTAGAACTAAAAGCATGGCAGGCTTTCAAATGGATTTGTCGAAACTTCTTGGGTAACCACAAGTCAAGTCTCCCGCATACAAAGCTGGAGTTCAGAAACTGCTTAATGCATATCAAGAAATGAGATGTCGTATGTCCTTGAAAATGCATTTTTTACATTCGCATCTACATTTCTTTCCCGAAAACCTTGGCGCGGTGAGTGACGAACAAGGGTAACACTTCCATCAAGATATCCAGTCAATGAAAAAGCGCTACCAAGGTTTCTGGAACGAAAGTATGCTGGCAGATTACTGCTGGATGTTGTGCCGCGACGATCCGGACAACGTTTAAAAAATAAAATCGTACTCGCAACGTTTTTAGGTTGGTGTATTTTTGAATGTATTTTTGAATGTTGGTGTACTTTTACGATAAATTGTGTTCAAATTAACACCAGTCATATTTCGATAACTTTATGTGCTAGAGGAAATCCGAAAACAGATTTAGAATCAGCGTACAAAACTGATCTAGAAAAGTGTGTATACATCTTTGATGAGAGAAAAATGTTCGATTTTGTCAACCAGTGTTTTTTGTCTCATTATTTTTGACTGGAGGAAATGTGAATATAAATGTACTTTAGTGGATTTTTGCTTTTTATTCGTAGCAAAAACAAAAGTTGGAAATTCACTTTTAATATGATATATTAAAAATAAAACTGAAACAGCTCTCTCTCTCTCTCTCTCTCTCTCTCTCTCTCTCTCTCTCTCTCTCTTTATACTAACAGTACGCCTGTCATTATATTTTTACAGTGACATCGAATACGATATGTAACACGTATGTAAAAAAAAAAAGCTTCATTTTAAAATTAGGATTGACTTGTATGAAAGCCGAAACTATACAACCACCGTTTCGCAAGAGACCACCTTTATTTATGTCTCTTAGTCTTCCTCTTGTTATTTTCTCACCTCCCCAAATAAATTGTTTTTAAATTTATCTTTTTTACCGCTTCCCAAAAGCTTAGAATTTGTGAGAAACAACAGCTGAGTTGGGTTCCAAAATGGTGTAAATTCTTTAAATTTGCAAAGGGGATTCGTGAATATTTTGTTATTCATTGCGAAAGACGATTCTTAATGAGAAGACATAAATTATGAAAGTTTACAAAATTTATTGTATTTTCATGTATTCGTATGTGCGACACTTTTCTACTTTAATTTATAATACGCTTTTTCACAGTTTTAAAATGATTATTTATGACTGGTTTCAAATTTCACTTTTGAATAATGTACAGAGAGAGAGAGAGAGAGAGAGAGAGAGAGAGAGAGAGGAGAGAACTGCAAAATAACTAGATTTTTGGTTTTCTGCATGGTGATAAGAGACGCGCTAGGGACGTGGCTCACGCTAGGTGGAGACAAAACCACCATGTGCTACACGTTATACTTTTCTCTCTCTCTCTCTCTCTCTCTATATATATATATATATATATATACACACAAAGATTAGCCAGATTAGCCAGAGTAGGACCAGTATACATGAATATGTGTAGAAGTAGGGGACAGTATAAGGCGGTCATAAGGCGATGTAAACAGGAAGAAGAGTCTATTCGAGCATCAAAAGCCTGTGAAGCTGACATAAATAACGATAATAACAAATTTTGGAAATTTGTTAAGAATCAAACGAGTGTCAAAAGTGTCCTCCCCCCCGACAATCGATGGGGTGTTGGGGGAGGATGAAATTGCAAAGCTGTCGAAAAACCACTATTCTAACATTCTTAACAGTGTGAGTTGGGATAATCTTAAGATAGATTGCAGCGAAACGACTGTGGGAGGGACAAGGGAAAATACTTTTGTATCAGTTCCTGAAGTAAAGAGGTTAATTAAAGAGTTAAAGACTGGTTCTGCGTCAGGGGTAGATGACCTATCGAATGAGCACTTAAAATATGCCAATGACGCAGTATGTTTGCCATGCTTGCTCATAGCTATATCCCGGCAGAGTTCATTAGGGTCTATATCTTGCCCATGGTCAAAAATAAATACGGAGACATTCTGTCCAGCAATAATTACAGGCTTATTACTGTCGCTTAACCCTTTACTGCCAAAATATTTTGTAGGGTTAAGTTATGAATGCGTGTATTTGAAAGGTTACAAATTTGTCCTTTTGGGCAGTAAAGGGTTAATACTTCCCGAAACTACTAGAAAAACTCTTGCTACTCTGATTAAATGATTACCTTTGGACATCTCCTAATCAGTTTGGTTTTAAAACGTCCCATTCAACTGACCTCTGTATCTATGTACTTAATGAAGCAATATCTAAATACATTGACAGTAATTCAACTATTTATAGCTGTTTCGTAGATATAAGTAAGTAAACCACAGTATCTTTTAGCGTTAGGTGGGGCAATGGACTATCCCAATGTTTTGGCTCCTCTTGCGGGGTGTATGTTGACGGATTATTGCTTCACTTAATGAGGCAACAGTGGGATGTTGTATTGATAACACAAGGATAAATAACTTAGTTTATGCCGATGATATGGTGTTAATAAGTCCCTCTGTTAAAGGTCTGGATCGGCTACTAAACGTCTGCGAAGTGTATTCGCAGAAACATGATATTCTTTTTAATGTTACAAAACTAAGGTTATGCAATTTCACCCTAAAAGCTGTAATCAGCCAGCTGATATTAGGTTTAAAATGAAAGGTGAAGTCATTGAGGAAGTACAAAAGTTTTAGTATTTGAGTCAAACTATTACCAGTTCCTTGAGTGATGACTCGGATATAAGAAAACAATCTTGAAGCCTTTGTGCTAAAGGGAATATGACTATAAGGAACTTTCGGTTCTGTACAAATGCAGCTAAAGACACTCTCTTTCGTACTTTCTGCAGTAGTATTTACGGACAGCAACTCTGGGTGAATTATAAAAAAGGTTCTGGCAGAACCCTAAATTTGCTGTACAACAGGTCTTTTAGACTCTTACATAAATTACCCCGAGATGCCCAGCTTCGCAAATGTTTTCTACCCGCAATGTCCCGAGCTTCCCGAAGGTAACAAGATGTGCTAAATACAGTCTGATGCAAAGAATTAAAATTCAACCAACCCGATTATCCAAGCTATCCATGAGTCCTGCCGTTTATCCTCTAAGCCAGGGGTCACCAACCTGGGCGGTAGCGCCCACTAGTGGGCTCACATTAAAGGTAAATAAACATTTATTTCATTATTTATTTTATCGATTATGTTGATTTATTCTTTTTGATCTAAGGTGGGCGATAAGCTTTTTTAATTTTCAAAAAATCGTAAAAGTGGGCGGTGAACAAAAAAAAAGTTGGTGACCCCTGCTCTAAGCTATGGAATTCTTGGTACGAAAACGTCTGTCTGTAGCTCCACTTAACTTTGACAATACTGTATTATTTCTAATCAACTGTATATATTTGTATCCTTAGTATATGAACTGTCATTGTATTAATAATATTTGTCATATGAATTATAGTTTGCCAGTAAATTTTTTTCATTTTCATTTTCACATATATACATACAGGGTGTTTCAGAGGAAAGGTCAATACTTCGGGAGGTGATAGTATCGGTCATTGCGAGAAAAAAAGTTCCGACCGATACTATCACCTCCCGAAGTATTGACCTTTCCTCCTGAAACACCCT
The DNA here is from genome assembly GCA_023014485.1 of Bathynomus jamesi. NCBI lineage: Eukaryota > Metazoa > Arthropoda > Malacostraca > Isopoda > Cirolanidae > Bathynomus > Bathynomus jamesi. The sequence continues at coordinate 304,904 of JAJOZX010003073.1, forward strand.
GTGTATGTATATATATATATACATATATATACACAGGGTGTCCCATAAGTCCGGCATCATAGGAAAAATAATAAAAAAAGGCAAAACAAAAGCTTTTATTTACAGAACGTGCTCAATATGTCCACCATTGTTTTCAATACACAAATTCAGACGTGATACCCAGTCAGCAAGCACACGGTGAATGATGTCAGGAGTAATGGTGTTACATGCCCCAATAATGCGCTGCCGCAAATGTTCAACACTCCTAATTTTCTCTGCGTATACCAGCGCTTTCAAGTGGCCCCAGAGATAAAAATCTAGTGGCGTGAGAACCGGGCTTTTAGCTGGCCATTCCACAGGCCCTCAACGTCCTATCCAATGACCAGGGAATTGTTGGTACAGGTATTCCCTTACTTGGGTGTTGTAATGTGCAGGAGCGCCGTCTTGCTGGAACCATGTTGGAAATTTACTTCTTCGTTCAAGACACTGGGAAATGCTTCTTCCTTGAGCATACGTAGGTAGGTGCCTCCAGTGACATGTTCATCAAAAAAGAGGGGGCCTATGATGCGATCCTTCCAAATGCCACACCATACCATCACCCGAGATGCACCTTGTTCCTTTGAAGAGGTATACCAGTGAGGGTTGTTTTGAGACCAGTAGCGGGTGTTCTGTCGATTTACCTCACCATTTCCATAAAAAACAGCCTCGTCACTGAACAGAATGGTGGACGGGAAAGTGGCATCCCGAGCATATTGTTCCGTAGCCCATTCACAAAATTCCATCCGCCGGTCGGGATCATCTTCGCTTAATTTCTGTAGGATCTGAAGTTTATATGGATGCCATTTGTGAGCCTGAAGAATGCGATGGATGCTACTTTTCGACACTCCTGTCTCGGCGGACAATCGCCGAAGAGACTTATTGGGACTTCTGTTAAAATGAGCCAGGATAGCAGTCGCTGTATCATCGTCAGTGGACCTCCTTGAAGGTCCACTGCGTGGTTTATCTTCTATGGATCCTGTTTCCTTAAATTTTGCAACAAGTCTGCTAACACAACTCTGTGTTATTGGCTCGCGGTCTGGATGCAGTCTGTTAAATTCAGCAGCGGCCTCTCTTTGACTCCGATTTCCTATGAGTAGAATTATCTGGATTCGTTCTTCCTTGTTCACAGATATTATGGCGTGTAGAAAGAGAAAAATATGAATTATGGTTTGTAGAAATAGAAAAATATGAATTTCTCCTATGATGCCGGACTTATGGGACACCCTGTATATATATTACACAGTACACAAGTGGATATTGCAAATTTGACAAGAAGTGCAAGTTCCACCATCTTACGGTTTGCAACACCTATGCAAGATATGGGCGGTGCAAATACGGACAAAAATGCCGTTACCGCCACCCTCAAAGGAACGCAACGGATGAACAGGAAAAACGAACATCAAAGAAGGGTACCAATTTTTTAGACGTTGGCAACACAATTCAGCTTCTAAATACTATCCAGCAAATACAAAGTCAGCTGACAAATATAGGAATCCGAGAGCCGGATAGAAGGCATGCACAAAGAGACTTCATGCGTTATTGGGACAACAGGTACCGACAAAGATAAAAAGAGGCAAATTCTCGGAGGACCACAAGGCCACGAAACCGGCAACACCATTCGAAAATGAATCGGAACCACCTGTATGCGCAAACGATAGAGAAAAAAATAATAATCCTAGCCAACATTCAGCGCGTTAAATCAAATCATTCCCCGGACAAAGTTTTATACCTGAAAGGACTCATGCAAGAAGCTGGGGTAGACTTTGCATGCCTCAATAAAACTCATCTAAAGGACTGCCAGGCGAACTGTGAAAACTGTGAGTCCTGTGTTGACAAAAAGAAATACAAATTGAGAACTATAACATCCTCCGAGCCGACAGAACAGTGAGACATAAGGGAGGATGTGCTATTTACACACGCGAGAGGCATATGGCAGAAATGACTATAAGTACCTCAAACAGCTACCTACGTAGAATGTGTAGCAGCAAAAGTTAAAAAATTAAATATGGTACTAATTGTAATGTACAGACCCCCAAACACGCCAACCTCAAAATTTTCAGATTCCATTACGGAGGTAAGAAACTGTGTAAAGGATGTACACTCTCCAATCCCAAATATTTTTCTCTGTGGTGATTTTAATTTCCCATTCATGAAATATAAAAGGATAGGAAAAAATGTATGTATACACCAGGACAAGGGGGACACACGGGAAGACCAAGAGCAGGTAAAAATGCTACTAGCTCTTGCTGATGAATTTATGTTAACGCAAGAAATAACAGAAAAAAAAAATTAACTCCCTACATTTGGTATTTACAAACAACAGCAACCTAATTGATAAGGTAGAAATATCCCCAACTATAATATCCGACCACATCATTGAAATAACCAATATAAAAGCAACAGGAAATGAAAGAACACGCACAACAGAAAGAAGCAAATTCGAAATTTTTAATTTTCACTCCAAAGCTATAAACTGGGAAGATGTTGCAAACATGGAAGTAATAGATTGGAAAACCATTTTCGAGGCCAAGACAACGGAAGAGATGCTAATGACTTTAGAGGAGAAGACGTTAGAAATTGTGGAAAGACATGTCCCAAAAATACAACATAGAGGAAAGAGAAGCAGGTTGTTCGAGAGACAAACGAGGTCATTGTTCCGAAAGAGAAAAAGAATGACTGTAAAATTAAGTAACTGTAAAGATAACATCAGAAAAATATTAAATGATAAACTGCAGAGTATCGATGACGTCATAGAGGAACTAATTGAGAAACATACAGAAAAAGAAGACGACGACGCTATAGAAGCGATAAAGGTTAACTCAAAGTACTTCAATAATTTTGCAAAAAGGAAGTCGAAAAAAAATGTCGAAAATATACCTTTCAAGACAGCATTTAAAAGACATTTAAAGCAGTTAAAGATAGTACAAGGAGTATCATCATCAGAATCAGAGGTCCTCAGCTCAGTACCACAAGGAACAGTATTCGCTCCACTACTCTTCATAATCATGCTAACTGACATAGATGAGGACATTACCAGAGACAGCACAGTAACATCCTTTGCCGATGACACAAAGATCAGTAGAAAAATAAGAAACCCAGAAGATATAGGATGTCTACAAACCGACATGAACAGAATCTACAAGTGGACGGAAGACAAAAATATGAAGTTTAACACTGAGAAATTTCAGCTGTTACGGTACGAAAGAAGAGAAGACCTAAAATGCATGGAATATTATACCCCAAATGGAAAGGAAATTCAGAGAAATTCTACAGCAAAAGATTTAGGGGTTGTAATGAGTGATGATGCGAAATTTGAAACAAAATAAGATAGCAGTAAACATAGCAAAGAGAATAACTGGGCAGATATTGAGAACCTTTAAATGAAGGGATAGGAATATAATGATTCCTCTACTGAAAACACTGATCATACCCTAATTGAAATACTGCTCGGTCCTAACATCCCCATATAAAAAAGAAGACATTAGACAGCTAGAAAGGATTCAGAGAAACTTCACAGCCAAGATCAATGGGTGCAAAGAACTAAATTACTGAGAAAGGTTACGCGAACTAAACCTATATTCACTGGAAAGGAGAAGGGAGAGATACACCATTATCTACACTTGAAAAATAATGGAGAAAGTAGTCCCTAATCTTACTCTGAACCATGTAACTCCCCAAACAACAGTGGAAAGTAGAAAAGGAAGACTGTGTCGTGTTCCCAAATTAAAGGCGAGAGAGGGAACATCCTTAACCCTGAAAGAAAATAGTTTTGTGGTGAGAGGACCAAAACTGTTTAATCAGCTGCCCAAAGACCTAAGGAACACGAATGATGTTTCAATAGACATCTTCAAAAGAAGATTAGACGCCTGGATCAGAACAATCCCCGATGAGCCGGGAGTACCTGGCTATGTGAGGTGGAGAGTACAAGAAACCAACTCACTACTTCAGCAGGCCACCTCGAGAGGAGGGGCGAAAAGCTTCACCTTCGTGAAATGAGGAATCATTATACCGGGTGTACATAAAGTCAGGATCTATTTTTGTGAAGCACTTGGAAATTATATGGAATTCAATCATAAAATGATAAAATGGTAACATTTATTAAATAATTAAGAGTAGGATTCGACGTGACGCCCATCAGTATCCCTGCACAGCTCAAATCGTTCCGCAGCATTTCTAAACACATTCTGGAGCATTTCCGGGGTTATGTTATCTGCAGCAGTTCGTATACGTGTACGTAAGTCTTCAAGACTCGTAATCTTCGTCTGATAGACGTGCGATTTGATAAAGCCCCATGCAAAGAAATCTAAAGGGGTTAAATCTGGTGATCTCGCTGGCCAAGGTCTTTTGTTGCTTCCGCGTCCGATCCAGCGATTTGGAAAACGTCCATTTAGATAATCCTGAACAATTTTGGCACAGTGACAAGGAGCACCATCATGTTGATAGACGACGGGGATAGGATTGTTAGTACCGTCGTCTATCAACATGATGGTGCTCCTTGTCACTATGCCAAAATTGTTCAGGATTATCTAAATGGACGTTTTCCAAATCGCTGGATCGGACGCGGAAGCAACAGACCTTGGCCAGCGAGATCACCAGATTTAACCCCTTTAGATTTCTTTGCATGGGGCTGTATCAAATCGCACGTCTATCAGACGAAGATTACGAATCTTGAAAACTTACGTACACGTATACGAACTGCTGCAGATAACATAACCCCGCAAATGCTCCAGAATGTGTTTAGAAATGCTGCGGAACGATTTGAGCTGTGCAGGGATACTGATGGGCGTCACGTCGAATCCTACTCTTAATTATTTAATAAATGTTACCACTTTATCATTTTATGATTGAATTCCATATAATTTCCAAGAGCTTCACAAAAATAGATCCTGACTTTATGTACACCCTGTATATAATAATAATAATAATAATAATAATAATAATAATAAAAAAAGCTATTACAACATTTCAAATTATGAAATTAGACACAATATGTATCATATTACACGAGAATGGTTTGGGAACATTCATTTTAACTGGATTTGACATAAAATTCATTCATTTGCTTCAATATGAATGAAAACGAGATAAAAATTAAACCGAAAAGAGACGCATTAAAAAAAAAAGAAGACTGGTCCTCGCACCTGAAAAGACGCCTCGCATGAATTATTTTAATGAGTTTTCTCCTTCCTTTGACTTTTATATTTATATTGTAATACCTTCTTACTGTGCAAGAATAAATTATTTTTTGTTTGTACGTTCGTCCGTCCGTTTCTCTTCCTTTCTTAAATGAGAAAATGCCCTTTGCATTCAACGTATATACGCTGAATTTTAATTCAACAGATAATGCGTTTGTTTATTATATATATATATAATTAAGGCGAAAGCCATGGGGTTAAGTGTTGAGATATTTCACGCAGGAAAAGAAAAGCAGGAGTAGCGACGTTTCGCTCCAGTGATTGGAGCGAAACGTCGCCACTCCTGCTTTCCTTTTCGTGCGTGAAATATCTCATATATATAATATATATATATATATATATATATATATATATATATATATATGTGTGTGTTTGTGTGTGTGTGTATAAGTTCTCTCTCTCTCTCTCTTTATATGTTGATATATCGGACATCCGCGTGCACTATAAAAGATTAAATTTTTCTGTCTGTAAGTACGATTTTCCACAAAATTGTGGACCCCATGGAAAACCTGCTCCCTATCTTGAATAAAAAAGAAAGAACTCGCATTCAATTATCAGTGCAAACATCAAAACTACGAAGATTTTATCTATATTTTATGGAAAATGATACCAAAAAGCAATCCACCTTCGAGCGAATGAAGGACTCTTTGACGAATTCGGGAAACTTCGTGTCTGAAAATCGAATTTCGAAGAGGTTAGACTCGAGATTTAAGTTGAAGCAAAAAAATATTGCGAAATAGTAGGTACAGCGCTGAGGCGTGTAGTAAAATCATGTAAAACAAATTTTCTCAAGTCCAGATGCAAGATCTCTGAAGAAAGATTTAAGAAACACTTAAATTTATCAATCATCGTTTACTCTTCAATCGAAATCATGTTGGCCTACTCTCGTTTCGCGCCTCGCTCAATCGACTCATTCTCGTCTAGCGCCTCGCTTAATCGATTCATCCTCGTCTCGCTTCTCACTTATCGTATTGCTTATTAGGCCTCGCCTTTCCTCCCATGGCTAGAATATCGTAAAGCGTTTTTTACGCAAATAATTCATTACTATTTAACGCATGTACCTGACTATGTGAAGTGGAGAGCACAAGAAACCAACTCAATACTTCACCAGACCAACTCGAGAGGAGGGGAAACAAGCCTGACCTCCGTGAAATGAGGAATCATCGCACGGAACGCCTGAAAGGTTGAAACGAAGGAAAGGAAAAGAAAAGACAGATAGATATAGTTATCGGTATCTAAAGAGAGAATATATTCGAATTTATATATACATATACGCAGTTATAGCGACTCGGTGGTGTAGTAGTTAGCATCGCTGGCTACGAATCCACTGGCGCTGGGCTCGACTCACGGTGCAGCCAGCGTACCAACTTCTGTTAGGCTAAAGTTACTACACAGCTTTACCTACTGAGCTACTGAGGAAGGCACCGGGAAACCACCTCACTTACTTCTTTCCACGTATTTAATAAACCTACTGGAAAGCAGATTTCTGTTTACATTTTACATTAGCAGTTATAACGCACAGTTCATATATAATAAAGTTTTTATGAACACCCGTGCTATATATCTATATTCAAATATGTATTTTCCGTACTCAGTAAAATAATTATTACTAAAACACAACCATTTATATATTTATTATTTCATATATAATGCGTAAAAATGAATGAGTCGGAATTTGTGCAAAAGCTTATTACTTTCATCTCATCATATGGCTTTAAATCCCTCACCAATCAGCATCCAAAACTCCACCAATGAACTTTCGACATTTAAATACATAAACATACCCATATCAGAACGCCGACGAACTTTCCTCGGCAAGTGTACCAATAAAACCCATTTTAGGCTCATCTGTAAAAAGAACTCTTTACCACAATTTACGACTAAAATCCTTATATTATTTGACCCACTCCATGAAAAAACCTTAATGAGAGGAAAACATCACACACTGACTGCAGAAGGCAGTATATCAGGTGCAGAATCAATGGGAAATTGGTCCAGCAGAGTATAAACCTGTGAATCATGTGTCTTCATATTGTTATGAGGTTGTTTCAGTGGGTATGACACACTCCAGCCAGTGTAAAAATCACCAGTACCATGAAACAAGAACACTTTCAGGTCACCCTCGCAAAGCAAGTGGCCAACGTCTAGTTGGTCAAAATTTCATTTTCCAAACAAGGTAATGACCCAAAACACGAGTCTAAGAACCTTTGCAGGAATTATCTGAAGCTTAAAAAAAAGAGCAGAATGTGGTCATCATTATGGAATGAGCTCCATAGTCACCTGACCTGAGTATTATTAAGATTATATGGACAGTGTCCAAATCTGAAAAGGAAAAAGCACACTCCTAACAACTTGATTGATCTATTAGTAGTGAAGTGATGTCAGAAAGCTGAAACAACATCATCCAAGATACTATCAAATTGATTGAATGAGTGTCACGAGGGGTGCCTGCTGTACTGGCTACAAATGAGTGACACAAAATATTAGATTATAACCTTCATTTTTATAGTCTAACTTATTTATTTTAATAATATTTATTTCTTTTTGTTATTAAATTACGAATCACTAAAATTCCATTGCATTTTTCTGTTATTTTCCAAATGTCAAAAATCGAAGTAGATTGATAATTTTGGCAATAAAGCAGCTTCATATTCTTCCCGTTTAGGATATTGCCTTTAATAATTTATAAATAATCGTATTATATTAACGAAAAACGGGAAACTAAAATCAATTAAACTGTATTGCCCTAATTTAATTTCTCAATTTCGTATATTAAACGCCTAAAAATCCACTCCTGTTGCTTATTCAAAATGAACTCTAATTATTTCACTTTCTGGCTATAATGGGTTTTGCATATAGATAAGGGCTGTGAGCATTTATATTACGCAACTTGCAGCATGATAAATAGATTAATAAGAGTCAAATATAAATTATTGCTTTAAATTTCAAATTTAAATTCTAAATATTGAATATTTGTCTTTCAAAATATTACGAAAATTTCACAAAAATTATTGGTGTAATTTTTTTTTTTTTTTTTTTTTTTTTTTTTTTTTGAGGAGGCAGGACAGAGAACTTTAGTTTACAAGGAACAGGACGCATGTGCTGGATTCAGAGAACAAAATTGCTATGTAAATTATATACTCGTATAAATTTTTTGTTTTTGTCCAACACTTTTCTCATTTTAACATAAAAAAAACTAATTCACATTATAGCTGTTAGACAAAGAAACTATTATTATAATTTGATCCAAAACGTGTCCTCTCAGATGTTCACATTCATTCGAAAACATTCGAAACACCGTCTCCTAATTGGTATTGGTTGCATGGTAAACTACATTACAAAATCAACGTGTACATATAGAAAATAACTGGTGAGAGCGTGTTCTAATGTACAAAAACAATACACGCATACACGAAATCAGTCTATCACAGACCCTTAATTATATTTTATTATCTTTGATTGCCAATCAGAAAGGGACAAAGATTAACTACACGAGATTCTCAGCGCTGTAAGCCCAAATAATAGCAGAGCGCAAGAGAATTACATCGTTCTTCTGTTTTGCTGTAGTCAGAGAATGTTTCATCAATACAGGATTGAAATTATTCAGCAAAATAGAACTGTTCAATTAGCAGTGTGATGAACTTTATCTTTATTTATATATATATAAATTATTTCACGAAAGTAACACGTGAAAAATATTTATGATGATAAAACTACGAAGGAAACAGAATGGTGCTCAAGCGCTTTCGTCTAATGACATCCTCAGGAACACTGAAGTAAATAAAGAGTTCAAGACTATATACATTATACAGGTTACAAATATATATATATATATATATATATATATAGAAATAAAAATTGTGGGAGGAGCATACAAATTTGTAAGGAAAACTACCAATTTTAGCACTTTACTCGAATTCAACACAAGATCAAATGTATTGTTTACAACCAATTTTATAGTTAATGCCTGAATGATATATAGGTCACAAAAAATAAAAAAATGTATATAAAAATAAATTGAAAAATAAAAATTGTAAGAGGAGCATACAAATTTATAAGGGAAAACTACCCAAGTTTTAGCACTCTGCCCTTCTTGTCTAAATCCATTCTGAATGAATTCAACACAAGATCAAATGGATTGTTTGCAACCAATTTTATAGATAAGGTCTGAATGATACATAGGTCACAAAAAAAAAATTTAAAAATATATAAAACTAAATTGAAAATAAAAATTGTAAGAGAAGCATACAAATTTATAAGGAAACACTACCAAAGTTTTAGTACTTTACCCTTCTTGTCTAAATCCGTTCTGAACGAATTCAAAGCAACGGGATCGAGTTGAAAAAGACCTTTGCTCATGTTAAAGTTATTTGTAAGTTGGATAATAGCAGACTCAAGAATATTTCTATTAACAATGTTGCTTGAGTGAAACAAAACTGAAGCATTATTCCAATCAATACAGCGGGATAACTCTGACAAATGGGCAAAAAGGGCACTGAACGGCTGTCCCGTTCTAACGGAATATTGATGCTGTTTTACACGCGTGTGCAAATCCTTTCCCGTCTGACCAATGTAAAAGGAATCACATTGTTTACAACCAATTTTATAGATAATGCCTGAATTATTGGTAGGGCTATTTTTTACTATGATATTTTTCACAATATTGTTATATGAAAATACTACATTAATATCCAAAAGTTTAAGTACATTAGCAGTGCCTAAAAAGCCTGGGAAAAATGGAAGTACTAAAATATTCTTTGACAAAGTGCGAGTGTTATTATGTATACTCCTCCTACAATTTTTATTTCTATATTTATTATATATATATATTTTTTTTGTAACCTGTATATAGTCTTGAATGCTTTATTTACTTCAGTGTTTCTGAGGATGTCATTAGACGAAAGCGCTTGAGCACCATTCTGTGTTTCCCTTCCTTCGTGGTTTTATTCATCATATATATATATATATATATATATATATATATACTGTATATATGAAAATGAAAAAATTAATGGCAGACCACAGTCCATATAACAAATCTGTACTATAAAAAGGGAGTTCTGTCCGTCCGTTCGTCCCTCTGTATTCCGGATTGGTTGAAAGATAGTGACATCATAGACACCTCATAAAATGGGCGGAGCTCTAGCGCGTGCTTTTCACTCTATGCATTTACGATTCAGCAAACAAAATTATAATTATTTTTAATTAGACAAAAATTTTAATTTTTAAATATCTGTACTGTATATATGCTGTCTGTCTGTCTGTTTGTCTGTCTATCTGTCTGTCTGTTCCACCATAAAACACGGAGACAGCTCCTCGAGAGAAAAAATTATTAGGTAAAAGTTGCTTAAAATTAATCGAAACCTACGGGAAAATTATTAAATGCCTGTTTAGGTTAATTGAATACCCGGTTAGGTCATCTGTCCGCCCTTGACGATTGGTTGGGTTAAGTCGTGATATTTTCGTTAAAACTAACGAAAGTATCACGACTTAACCCAACCAATCGTCAAGGGCGAACAGTTGACCTAACCGGGTATTCAGTTAACCTAACCAGGCATTCAGTTGACCTAACTGATCATTCAAATAACCTAACCAGGCATTCAATTAACTAACCAGTTAGTTAATTTCAATGTTAATATATATATATATATATATTTTGGATCACCTGAAGATCAGGGCCCCCAGCCTTCTTTAGTTAACCTTATAAGGCTAACTAACGAAAATATCACGATCTAACCTAACCAATCGTTAGGTCAACTCTACGCCCTTGACGATTGGTTAGGTTAGGTCGTGATATTTTCCTTAGTTAGCCTTCAAAATCTGACTAAAGAAGGCTGAGGACCCTGATCCTCAGGTGATCCATTATTTTTAACTGTACAGTAAAAACAAAAAAATTTAATTTTAAATTTAACCTTGACGATTGGTTAGTTAAATCGTGATATTTTCGTTAAAAAAAAAAGAGCTAAAAAACATATTATATTATTTTTGACTGTACAGTGACTATGTATTACCCGAAAGGTAATAACGGCCTTCCGCAGGAACTACCAAAAATATTCTGCCCGTGGACCGGGATATTTTTGCCAACCAAACGAAGGGCGAGTTCTCTGCTAGTATTAATAATGCGAACTGACAGTAGAATACAATGACAATTCACATACTAAGGATACAAATATATACAGTTAATGAGAAATAATACAGTAATGTTGAAGTTAAGTGGAGCTACAGACAGACGTTTTCATACCATGAATTTCATAGCTTAGAAGACATACGGCAGGACTGATGAATAGCGTGGATAATCAGGATGGTTGATTTTTTAATTCTTTGCATTAGAATGTATTGAGCACGTCTGTTACCTCTGGGTACCTGTTACCTCAGCAAATGTTTGCTGGTAGCAAACATTTGCGAAGCTGAGCATCTCGGGGGTAATTCATTTAGGAGTCTAAAAGACCTGTTGTACAGCAAATTTAGGGTTCTGCCAGAACCTCTTTTGTAATTCACTCAGAGTTGCTGTCCGTATATATTACTACAGAAAGTATGAAAGAGAGTGTCTTTAGTTTCACTTGAACAGAACCAGAAGTTCCTTTTAGTCATATTCGTTTTCTCATATATGAGTCATCACTCAAGGAGCTGGTGACAGTTTGACCCAAATACTTAAATTCTTGTACTTCCTCAGTTACTTCACCTCTCATTTTAAACCTAATATCAGCTGGCCGATTAGAGCTTTTAGGAACTGTATAACCTTAGTTTTTGTAACATTAAAAAGAATATCATGTTTCTGCAAATACACTTCGCAAACATTTAATAGCCGATCTAGACCTTTAACAGGGACTTATTAACACCATATCATCGTCATAAACTAAGTTATTTATCCAACTGTTGCCTCATTAAGTGAAACAATTAATTCATCAATATGCATATTAAGCAGCAGAGGAGAGAGCAAGGAACTTTTCCTCACCCCGTAAGAGGAACCAAAACATTCGGATAGTACATTTCCCCACTAAACAGTAAAAGATTCGTGGGAATACCATAATTTCAATAAATTTAATATGTACATGGGCATTTTCCTGTCTTCTAGTTTTTTAAATACTAAATACTGTAGAATGTTGTGGTTCACTCTATCATATGCCTTACTTATATCTAGGAAACAGCTATAAATAAGTGAATTACTGTCAGTGTATTTAAGTATAATTTCTTTCAATACATAGATACATAGATCAGTTGAGCGGGACCTTTTAAAAACAAAATGATGAGATGTCCATAAGTAATCATTTAATCGGTGTAACAAGCTTTTCCAAAGCAGTTTCGATATATATGTGTGTGTGTGTGTGTGTGTGTGTGTGTGTATATATATATAGGCATCCCTAAACTCCTGTGCCACGAAAGAAAGCCACCAAAACATTCACAAGACTAAAATTAAAATCTGTCGATAAATACGCTACTCCAAATATTCTGAAAGAAGCAAGAATCGTTTACCTCTGGAAAAAATAGTGCTCCAAGAAATCTTCGCCAGATACGGCTGGTAAAGTAGCACTTCAAACTTGTGCGAACGCTGCAAGCTCCCTTGTCATTGGCTCACTTCGCATGTCTTCGCGCTCTACTGCCAGGATTAAGAAAGCCCACACCATTTCTTTGATATGGGAATAAGATCCAGAAATCGACTTGCCTCCGAGAAGGTGTCGGCATCTATTACTACCTCTTTTAAGGGGTCTGTTGGTTCCTTGGTGGGGTTAGTAGGCCAGGTTTCGGAACGCCGAAACTACATAAAGAACTTGCTCTTAACGACTGCGTGCGCCTGGTTGAGCCTGGGTATCTGTCCTGTTCTACTGACGTTTCTCATTTCTTCTTCCATTTTGTCCTTCTTTCCCACTTCTTCTATTTACGCTTCTCTTCTTCCCGATCTTCTTTCTTGGCCACACCGACCGACCGACCAATTCATTCACTCGCTCATCGAACTTCGTCGTATCTACAAGAGCTCCGATTCTTCACCTTTCACTCAACCCTTCTTTGCAATCCTGAAGGAAGACACAACTTTCCTCTGAGACGTATCTTTTGTCCGGAATTCAACTTTCTTTGCCGACTACCTTCGATTTCTTCAATGTCTTCGGCGCGACGTCAACGAAGGTTGGTGTTTCTACAAAACATTTGAAACCTATTCCTCACAATATCGTGCTTTCAAGTAATTCTTGAACCCCATTCTATTGAAGCCGCAGACGCTCCACCTTCTATCTTCTCCATCACCGTTGAACAAAAATCTTTAATTGTCATTCAACGTTTTCTAAAACTTTTTCATATCAATGTTTACGAAACTGGCTGCTGTTATGATTGTAAACAGAGAGGTTAACCAACTCAGAGTTTTCTTGTCCTTGCACTCGGTGATACATATGTATATTGTTACGTAATGACGTAGTTTTTATGTATTTATGGTATTAATTATACCTTTATTTTAACCTGCTTTCATTTTTACCACATCATACATTTTTAACCCAAGGCTATATATATATCACTGATTATATATATTCTTATTTCTCTGTCAATTCGTGTAGGGGGATAATTATAAACCTTTTACAAAAATAATATATTTGTCACAGATCTTATTAAACCAGTTACAATATGACAATGAAATTGTTGAATAGTTGTTTGGAGAAATGACACTTGAGACATTGATTCTTACTCCAAGAATTTGATATTTAGGGTTAACACCAGACACTTAACATAAATTGCATAAGCCAGTCAAAATATGACTGTTAGCTAAATTTTTTGGCATGGAATCAATTACCATGAAAAAGAAAGACTTAATCATAAGACAATTACAGTAATTAAAATGCATAAACGCTTTAAATTTAACTGTTAGACAATTTTAATCTACAAGTGTTAGTTATTTAACTGAATACAGCCGTATTGTAATATGCCAGATCATTTCAAATGAATAAACGCCTACATACTACAATTTTTTAATTGACTTAATTTTTTAGACAACAATTTGGTTTCTACCCGGTCTTCTACCTGATCGTGTACATAATACAATTTCATAGAATTATTTGAATCCTATCTGGTTATTTGACCATTCCAATTATAATGTTTAATGCATGCCTTAGTTACATTTGTTTACCTACTTCCTTTTGACTGGTAGTAGTTTATTCTCTTGAGAATTTGTACTACATTATAATTGTGTATTTTATTTCGACCGAATGTGCGGATCCCGTTTTATTACGGTGAATCAAGGACACACTATTTTCGTTTAACTTTCTTTAGCCAGCAGGTTCGCTTTAAGAATGATTTACGCGTTAGGTCTGTTTTCTATACTTTTGTAGGGAAGACCAATTTAGCATGGCAAGTAATTTACTCAAAATTAGAAGAACTATATATATATATATATATATATATATATATATATATATATATATATATATATATATATATATATATACAGGGCGTCCCAAAAAAATGTATACACACTTTAAATACTTATAAAGGCAGTGTTTATTAAAATACATTTCATTTTCAAAATGTAATAGAATCTACAGACATTATTTAATTGTTTTGTCAACGCCTGTTTTCAAACTGACGTCCGTTCTGGTCCAGGCACTGCTGATAACGCGAAGCAATGGAATCGCAAACATCACGAAACATTTCGTTTGGTATTTGTGTGCATTCTCGTTCAATGGCTGCTCTCAATTCAGCGACTGTTGCAGGTTTTATAGCGTAGACTTTGTCTTTTAAGTATCCCCATAAAAAAAGTCTAGTGGTGTGAGGTCTGGTGAACGCGGAGGGTATTCTACGAAACCCCTTCGTCCAATCCACATCCACATCGTGCCAAGTACCACTCGCAATACTCCACTCTTCGGTCCGGATCATCTTCATTAATAGCATGGACTAATCTTGGAATGTAACTTTTCCATTGACAGCGCTTCAAAATGCGTTGGACAGACGATTCTGAAATTCCTACCTCACGACTCGCTTGCCGCACAGATTTTCTTGGACTTTGGTGATACGTTTCCAGTACTCTTTCTTGCTTTGTGGGGCTTGTCGATGTCCGTGTCTTCCGGAACGCATCTTGTGGACATTCTGAACAGTTCCATCGGCTTCAAACTTATCTCTAATTCGAGTGATGGTAAGTCGCGTTGGTGGATCTGTTTGAAACTCCCTCCTAAACTGTCTTTGCACTTCAACTGCGTTTTCACACTTCCAGTAGCATTTTAGAATGAATTTCCTTTGTTCAAAGCTTAGTCTGACTGCCATTATTAATTCTAATGGGTTTAACTTGGAAAGAAAGAAACATCAATTGAGCTATCAGCTGTTAAAGTGTGTATACATTTTTTTGGGACGCCCTGTATATATATATATATATATATATATATATATATATATATATATATATATATATTCATATACTTGAGCAAACTTCCATTAGGAACTGGTTTTTTGTTCTTAAAAGGAGAAATAAATCTAATGTTCTTATTTAAATTTAACACAGGTTTGTGAAGGTGAACTTCATTGTTTCACGTTCTGAGATGCACTGCCTGCATGCGTTTCTCAGCCTCCGTCCCTCTTGTCATGGCTGTCGGGCGTAAGATTCTTTATATACCCAAATCAGATTTCCTTTTTTGATTAATCTTATTTGTAAGAATTATTAACCTTTAGAAAGTGTAATTTTACATGCCATTAAACTTATTAATAATGTAACCATTTAATTTTAACGGAGTCTTTCCATTTTATACATAAATGAACGTTCATTTTTGAAACACCTCCTTTCTTTGTTTTGAGGGACGCGGAAAACCACGTGTGTGAATAGCTACATTTCGTCTGAAATGTCATTTTTACATTAATTATTTTCCTAGTTTCGGGATAATATATGTGGTAGTTTTATCCGAACTTATTCAGAATTAAATAGACAATTGAATTCATGTCTTTTTCCCTAAATTGCACGAGTATTTAACATGCATATGTTTTACATTCCATGTACGGGGCTCCAATAAACCTTAGCCCTCCCCTGCCCATGGTTTAAACCAGTGGTTCCCAACCTGGGGTCCCCGGACCCCTGGGGGTCCGCGAAGGTAGTACTGGGGGTCCGTGAGCTTTCAATATTTCGAGAGGCTCCAATGGAAATCGTACATTCATCCACGATAAAGCTCAGGCTAAAATTTCAAGTTTCCTCGCTCTTGGCTGGAATTATTAATACTTTTTTAATACGCTGTATTTTAATTGCATACTCACTTATATGTCCTTTATTTGATAGTGAAAAATGAGAAAACAAGTTAATTATTAGTTAATAAAAACAGTTTGTTTGGTAGACGGAATCTTTCAAAAACATGGGGTCCGTGGGAAAAAAATAAACATAAAAGGGGTCCTTTGTGGTGAAAAGGTTGGGAACCACTGGTCTAAACCATTAGAGGTACAGTAAAACTAAACATACCTTACAAAAGAGAATTTAATCCTGCATTTAATGAGAAACAATTAAAACTTGGTGTTCCCGCCATTGGCTTCCAAGACAGCCTGAATTCGCTTTGGGTAGCTTGCCAAAAGTGACGGGAATAGATCTTGATCGTTACGCAAATTTGCTAAAACAGTTTCAATGTGTTGCGTCATTGTATCCTTCGAAAATCGATTTGCTGCAGGTTCTTCAAACAAGAGACATTCAACTGTGTCCTTTATAACTGATCCAATGTGTTCACAGACGTTCAGGTCAGGGGAATTTCCTGGCCATTCTTCATTTCCAAAGAAATCGATCTCATGGTTCCGCAACAACTGTTGAGTGGCTAATGCCTTAAAGCAGGGGGCCTTATCGTGCAGAAATGTGACCTGATCGACATCCATAACATTGTTTGGGTTTCTTAGGAAAGGAATGACATGCTGGGATAGAATAATATCACAAAAATACTGTCCATCCCAACTCTGACCATTTGGCTTCAGCACCCACATGAGCTTCTTTGCAGTGAACAAAACAAACACACCAACACAGTCTGGAATTTTTAATAATTCGCGATAATGTTCATTGTCATCGATTTCATCTGGTGTTGTGGCCCACACTCGATCATTTTGGTAGTTAGACCGACGTGTTACGTAAACAAAAAATTCATCGGAGACAGCTAAATGCATGAAATCATCCACATCCCAATCTTCAAGATAATGGGCAAACCACATTCTGTCATCGAAGTTAAGTTGAGTTTTTCTTGGTTTTGGAAGTTCATGCCAAGGCTTCAAACCTTGCCTTTGACGGTACAGTCGAATGATCTCACCACTAACGATCTTTCCTCTCAACACTTCGATCTCTCTAGAAAGTTTAGCACAGCTGTTTTTCCGCTTACGCGTAACGCTTTCAATGATGTCCTTTGTTTCCTGAGAGAGTGGCAAATTTGGGCGCCCAGATTTGGTTGTATCCATTTCACATTCATCCAAAGTTTTATTCCAATTTCTTTTGACGAAGTCCTCACTTCTTCGCAACATTTGCCAGCCCATGAACGTGTTATAAAGGTGGCTCCAGCATCCCGAGCTTCCCGAAATGTTATTGCTCGTATGCGATCTATCACACGTTGCCTCTCCGAATCACCAATTAATTGAGAAGCCATTATATTATTACTTTATCAGCTAGAGTAATTTTAATACCTGCAATAAATAAATAATTTTATATATTTTTATAATCACTAAAAACTATTTCGATATAAGTAAACATGTAAGCTGCAAATGGGGGGGGCTAAGGCTTTTTGGAACCCCTTACTTAAGAATTTCCAAATTGTTTCGTTTACACCCGAAATTACAAAATGCCCCGCCATTTTGACGAACAAAAAAATTCTTTATTTGAGCTTTGCTTAGCTCTCCGTTTGGTATTTATACATACAATTCATTCTGTTTGCATGATCAATTTATTTGTGGGTTAATTTATGACCCGTAATTAAGTAAACATGTAAGCTGCAAATGGGGGGGGCTAAGGCTTTTTGGAACCCCTTACTTAAGAATTTCCAAATTGTTTCGTTTACACCCGAAATTACAAAATGCCCCGCCATTTTGACGAACAAAAAAATTCTTTATTTGAGCTTTGCTTAGCTCTCCGTTTGGTATTTATACATACAATTCATTCTGTTTGCATGATCAATTTATTTGTGGGTTAATTTATGACCCGTAATTAAGTAACATTATTGCATTATTCCCATACATAATATATATATATATATATATATATATATATATATATATATATATATATATATACTGTCCTCCTTAGCTGGTCTTTTTCCGTGTCTCATCTATCCTGTGAGCAGTCCAGCATGCTCTCAAACACACACTTCTCTCACTATTTCTCACTACATACACATGCACTTTACACACTATATGATCTTTTCAACATTAAAAAAAATGCATCACCCTCAAGAGCCTTGGAGTTCCCTCGGGAGGGGTCTATAAATGTCCCCACTTCTGGCTACCCCCCTGCCGATACTGGGGACGCAGACCCGGGCAGCGGGGCTGGATCTGCTACCGCCCATTCGAGACGTTCTGAACCTCTGTCTGATTCACTTTTCATAAACTTCTGCAACATTCGTGGCCTTTTCTCAAGTTTTCAATCTGTTGAACACCACCTCTCCTCCCCTCTAAACCTCATCTTCTTTACCTCACTGAAACAGGTGTCTGGGACGACTGACAGCAACCTCTTTTCTATACCCTTTTACTTTCTCTATACTCAATTTCACTCCAAAGGTGGATGTTGCGTATATGTACGCAATGACCTAACTTGTTCTTGTACTCCCGAACTCGAATCTTTCGAATTATATACCCTCTGGCTACGGCTTACATGCCAATCTCAAACTAAATATATCTGCGCTGTTTACCTTTCTCCTCATTCTACTGACTATCCAAAATTCTTTGACTACATCACTTCCAAAGTGGAATGCATTCTTTCCCGCTCTCCCTTTGCTGAAATCTCCATTTTAGGAGATTTCAATGTTCACCACCACCTTTGGCTTTCCTCTCATTTCACTAACATCCCTGGTGAACTAGCTTAAAACTTTTCTATCCTAAACGACCTAGAGCAGATTGTACAGCACCCTACTCGTATCCCTGATCGCCTTGGAGATAGGCCCAACATTCTGGATTTATTTCTTACCTCTCATCCTTCTTCTTACTCTGTGAAACTTTTCTCTCCGTTGGGATCCTCCGATCACAATCTGTTTCCTGTCCAATCTCTCGAATTCTGCCTTTGGATCTTCCCAAGAGGAGGCGCCTTTGTCACTTCGGCGCCGCTGATTGGGAGGCCCTTAGGCAGTACTTCCGTGACTTCCCATGGAATGATTACTGCTTCCGTGGCAGGGGCCCTTCTGAGTGTGCAGAGAGCATCACAGAGGTGATTCTCTTGAGCATGGAGGCGTACATTCCATATTCTCTTTCTACTACTAATGCAAAAAAACCTTGGTTTAACTTTACTTGCTATCCACAACAGAGCGGAGGCTTTCAGAAGGTACCGTCGCCATCCAACTCTTGACTCTCACTCAGCCCAGAATCGTGCAAAATCTGTTCTTCGAATCGCCAAAAATTCCTTCATCCGACAAAAATGTGAAAATCTGTCAAATTCTAATTCTTCTCGCTCTTTCTGGCATCTAGCTAAGAACCTCTTCAACAACTTTACTTCCTCTTCTTTCCCTCCCCTTTTCCATTCTGACAGCACAGTTGCCTTCTCTTCTGACAAAACCGAACTCTTCGCTCAAACTTTCGCTTACAATTCAACCCTGGATGATTCCGGTGCTGTTCCTCTTCTGACTTTATTGTCTGCAATTAAAATCTCTTCTGAAGATGTTTTTTCTTCCCTATCTGGGCTCAACTCTAGGAAGGCGTGTGGTTCTGATGGTATTCCTTCTGTTGTTCTTAAGAACTGTGCTTCTGTGCTGACACCCTGCCTAAGCAAACTCTTTCGTCTTTGTCTTTCATCTGGTACTTTTCCTTCCTGCTGGAAGTTCGCTTTCATTCAGCCTTTCCCAAAGAAGGGTGATCGCTCACAACTCTCCAACTATCGTCCAATTGCTTTGATTTCTTGCCTTTCCAAAGTTTTTTAATATATCCTTAATAGAACACCTCTCTTTTCACAATCTTCTTTCAGATCATCAGTATGGATTCCGCAAGGGACGCTCTACTGGCGGTCTTCTTGCCTATCTCTCTGACTCTTGGTTATCCTCCTTTCGGGAGTTCCGTGAAACTTTTGCTATTGCGCTAGACATATCAAAAGCTTTTGATAGAGTCCGGCACAAATCGTTAATTTCGAAACTGCCCCTCCTTCGGTTTCTGTCCTTTTATCTGTGCCTTCATCTCTAATTTCTTTTCTGGCCGATCTATAGCTGCAGTTGTAGATGGCCACTGTTCTTCTCCTAAAGCTGTTAACAGTGGTGTTCCTCAGGGTTCTGTCCTGTCACCCACTTTTTTCTTTTATTTATTAATGATCTTTTAATTTGCACTTCCTGTCCTATTCACTCCTATGCCGATGATTCCACTCTTCACTTCTCCACCCGCTTCCCAAAGCGTCGCTCACAGCAGTCGCTTCATGATTCGCGTAGGACGGCTATGGACACCTGACCTGTGATCTTTCTGCTATCTCTGATTGGGACAGAGAAACCCTTGTGGCTTTCAATGCCTCAAAAACTCAGTTCCTCCATCTGTCTACTCGTCACAATCTTCCACACGACTATCCCCTTACCTTCAACAACACAACTCAATCCATCCTCTTCTCTTAACATTCTTGGCGTTTCCTTTTCTTGTGATCTTTCCTGGCAATATCACATATACTCTCTTTCTAAAACAGCTTTTAGAGGTTAGGTGTGCTGTACTGCCTCCGCGGTTTCTTCATTCCCACTCAGTTGCTGTCTCTGTACAGGGGTCTTGTTCGCCCCTGTATGGAGTATGCTTCTCATGTGTTGGGTGGCTCAACCCACACAGCCGTACTTGACCGGGTGGAATCAAAGGTTTTTCGTCTCATCAATTCCCCGCCTCTTACTCATTATCTTCAATCTCTCTCTTTTCGCCGCAGTGTTGCCTCACTCTCTCTTTACTATCACTATCATAACGGACATTGCTCTTCTGAACTCTCTAACTGCATGCCTCCTCCTTTAAGGAGAGTACGCAGTACCAGTCTTTCTACACTTTCTCATTGCTTTTCTGTCCAACTATCTAATGCAATGGTTAATCGGTATTTTCAGTCTTTCATCTAGTCAACCGGTCAACTCTGGAACAATCTTCCTCAATCCATGTTTCTTCCTGTCTATGACCTCAAATCTTTCAAACGCAACGTGTCAAGGCATCTCGAAAACCCCGGACCTTGATTTTGGCTCTCTTCTTCTTCTATGGGAGCGGCGCTTTTGCGGGCATTTGCCCTTGGCCCCTCCTTCCTGCATAATACATATATGGGAATAACAGGCAAATTGTGTAACTGGATCTACAACTTTCTCAGAGAACGTCAGCAAGTCTCAAAAATCCAAGGTATATCATCATCAGACTCGGAAGTACGCAGCTCAGTTCCACAAGTAACAGTATTAGCTCCACTCCTATTCATTATCATGCTGGCAGACATAGACAATGAAGTAGCAGGCAACAGTATAGTAGCATCCTTTGCTGACGATACAAAGCTCAGCAGAAAAGTCGTAATGCAGTAGAGGTGGAAGCCCTACAGAGGGACAGAAACAGAATATACAAACGGTCGGAAGACAGACAGCATACTATGCCCGAGATAGACAGAAAATTCAGAGAAGTACAATAGCAAAAGATTTAGAGGTAATAATGACGGATGATGTAAAATTTGAAACGCAGAATCAGATGGCAATAAATAAAGCAAAAAGAGTTGAGGGACAGTTACTGAGAACCTTCAAAAAAAGTGATAAGAATATAATGTTTCTCCTGCTGAGAACACCGATCGTACCAAAACTTAACTAATGCTCACTCTTGACGTTCCCATAAAAAAAAGAAGAAATTAATAAACTAGAAGAAGTCCAGAGGAATTTTACAGCCAAGGACTCAACTACTGGAAGAAACCACGTAAATTAAATCTATATTCTTTGGAAAGAAGAAGAGAGAGATACATCATAAACGACATATGGAAACTTTTCAAAAAACTGGTACCAAACCTCAAACTGAACCCAGTAACCATCCAACCAACACTGGAAAATAGGAAAGGCAGAATGTGTAGTGTCCCCAAACTTAAAGGCCCGCTAAGGGACACCCTCAACACTGAAGGAAAATAGCTTGGTTGTCAGGAAGCCAAAACTTTTTAACCAGCTTCCGAAAGACCTCAGAAACGTTGCAGATGTCCGAGTTGAAATTTTCAAAAGAAGACTAGATGCCTGGCTCAGGATGAGCTTGGGGTATCTGCCTATGTGTGATGGAGGTCGCAAGAGAGCAACTCGATCCTCCATCAGGCGAAGTCTAAAGGTGGGGCCACCAGCTTGACTTCGTGCGAAGAAAGACCGACGCACAGAACTTCTACAGGTGTAACAGGTATATATATATATATATATATATATATATATATATATAGTTTACATAAATTATCACCAGTTTAACGTATATATTTAAACCGTAATACGGTTGGCATTCGATAAATTTTTTAAACAAGGCAGGAAAAAGGTCATAAAACGCAAAGGTCAGAAAACCATCGTGACCATCGAAAGGAAAGAAAAGAGAAAGAAAGGGAAAAAATAAATAAAATAAATAAATAAATAATTTGTGTGTATTTCTTTTCTACGATAATTAATGAATAGCATGACCATGGGTCCAAATTCTCACTTAATCTGCAATTTGTGTAATCTGGAAACAACTGAAAAGGCAGCAATGAGATGCGATTTCTGTCAAAAACTGCACGACTTTATCTGCATGAATTGGGATGATAGGAAAATATCCCTCGTCTCGAAAGCTAAACAGATCGCAGGAGTCAAATTTCTGTGTGGCGCATGTACACAGACTGTAAACTCCTTTGTGGTATTTAAAGAAATGGAGAAAGCGAATTCGAGTGTTACAGAAAAAGAGGGAAAATTGGAGAAACAAGAGTCTGGAAATGTTCCAATGAAAATTCGGGTGGATAAGAGGGAAAACGAAATAACGAATAACAATATAATAATGAATAACAATATAATGCAGAATGAAGACATAGATGAAAGAAAAGAGACAGGAAAAAGTTGCGAGGCAGTAAAACTGCCCAACGAACAAAATGCTAAAAAGATAAAAAATAAAAACGTAGGAAATAAACAGCCAAAGAAAAATAATGATAATATCAAAATTAAGAACATAGAAGATAACCAGATAACAAGAATGTAAATACTACGCAAACGGGCATTGCAGATATCGGGATGGGCAATGCATCTATGCACATCCCACATTATGTAGCACACATTATACAAGAGGATACTACAAATTTGAAAAAAGTGCAAGTTCCACCACATTACTGTCTGCAACACCTATGCAAGATATGGGAGGTGCAGATACGAACAAAAATGCCGTTACCACCACCCTCAAAGGAATGTAACAGGTGAACAGGAAAAATGAACATCAAAGAGGGCTACCAATTTTTCTGACGTAGCCAACACAATTCAGCTGCTAAATACCATCCAGCAAATAAAAAGTCAGCTGACAAATATAGGAAACCGAGAGCCGGACAGAAGGTACGCACAAAGACACTTCATGCGTTATCGGGACAACAGGTGCCGACAAAGATAAAGAGAGGCAAATTCTCGGAGGACCACAAGACAACGAAACCGGCACCACCATTGGAAAACGAATCGAATGTATGTGAAAATTATAGAGAAAAAATAAAAATAATCTTAGCCAACATTCAGTGCCTTAAATCATATCATTCCCCCAGACAAAGTTTATATCTCAAAGGACTCATGCAAAAACCGGAGCAGACTTTGCATGTCTCACGGAAACCCATCTAAAGGACTGCCAAGCGAACTGTGAAAACTGTGAGTTTTGTAGTGACAAAAAAGAAATAAAAATTGACAACTATAACATCCTCCGAGCCGACAGAACAGTGAAACGTAAAGGAGGATGTGCTATTTACACACGCGAAAGGCATATGGCAGAAATGACTATAAGTACCCCAAACAGCTACGTAGAATGTGTAGCAGCAAAAGTTGAAAAATTAAATATGGTCCTAATTGTAATGTACAGACCCCCGAACACGTGAACCTCAAAATTCTCTGATTCCATTACAGAGGTAAGAAACTGGGTAAAAGATCTACACTCTCCAACCCCAAATATTTTTCTCTGAGGTGATTTTAATTTTCCATTCATGAAATATAAAAGGATAGGAAAAAAATGTGTACACCAAGACAAGTGGGGCACACGACGAAGACCAGGATCAGGTAAAAATGCTACTAGCTCTGGCTGATGAATTTATGTTAACGCAAGAAATAACAGAAAACACAAGAAAAAACAACTGCCTAGATTTGGTGTTCACAAACAACACAACCTAATTGTTAATGTAGAAATATCCCCAACTATAATATCGAATCACAACATTACTGAAATAACCAATATAAAGGAAACAAGAAAGGAAAGAACACGAACAGAGAGAAGAAGCAAATTCGAAATTTTAATTTTCACTCCAAAGCTATAAACTGGGAAGATGTTGCATCCAGCATGGAAGTAATAGATTGGAAAACCATCTTCGACGCCAAGACAACGGAAGAGATGCTAATGACCTTAGGGGTGAAGACGCTGAAAATTGTGGAAAGACATGTCCCAAAAATACAACAAAAGGGAAAGAGAAGCTGGTTCGAGAGACAAAAGAGGTCATTTTTCTGAAAGAGAAAAAGAATTACTTGCAAAATTAAATAACTGTAAAGATAACATCTGAAAAATATTAAATGATAAACGGCAGAGTATTGATGATGTCATACAGGAACTAATTGAGAAACATATAGAAAAAGAAGAAGGCGACGCTCTTGAAACGATAAAGGTTAACTTAAAGTACTTCTATAATTTTGCAAAAAGGAAGTCGAAAAACCATGCGACTATTGGACCTATGAAAAACGAAGACAGTGCTTTATCTGATGATCTAACAGAAGTATCCGAAATATTAAGAGCTCAGTACGAATCATCTTTCAGTATCTCAAAAACTGACAAACTGTTGGGCGATAGAAACGCGTTCTTTGAAGAACTACAAGGGGAAAGTATAACGGACTTCGACTTTACGACAGATGATATTACAGAAGCTATAGGAAACTAAAAGCACACTCAGCGGCAGGACCGGACAAATGGAATGCTACACTGATCAAAAACTGCAAGAATGCAATCGCTGAGCCCATATATTGGATATGGAGCTGATCACTAGACACGGGAGAAATACAGGGCATCCTGAAAAGGGCGAACCTAGTCCCAATATATAAAGGAGGAGATCGATCCGAGGCCAAAAACTATAAGCCAGTGTCGCTTACATCTCATCTCACTAAAATATTTGAAAGAATAGTTAGACAGAAAATCTGACTTTTTTGGAAACTCGGAAAAAATTAAATGATAACCAACATGGGTTTCGATCAGGCCGATCAGGCCTATCACAACTAATGGAACACTACAACAACATTAATGATGCACTTGAAAGTAATGAAAACTATAATGTAATATACACAGACTTTGCCACAGCTTTCGACAAGCGTGACTATGGAATCAAAATACATAAACTGAAGTATATGGGAATAACAGGAAAAGTAGGGAAATGGATATATAATTTCCTTATT
This sequence comes from Bathynomus jamesi, assembly GCA_023014485.1. Classification (NCBI taxonomy): domain Eukaryota; kingdom Metazoa; phylum Arthropoda; class Malacostraca; order Isopoda; family Cirolanidae; genus Bathynomus; species Bathynomus jamesi. The sequence goes on from JAJOZX010003073.1 coordinate 330,816, forward strand.
GAGCAGCGGCAAGTCGTTACAGTACAAGGAATATCTTCATCAGAATCAGAGGTCCTCAGCTCAGTACTACAAGGCACAGTATTAGCTCCACTAATCTTCATAATCATGCTAACTGACATAAATGAGGACGTTATCAGAGACAGCACAGTAACATCCTTTGCCGATGACACAAAGATCAGTAGAAAAATAAGAAACCCAGAAGGTATAGGATCTCGACGTGAACAGAAGCTACAAGTGGACGGAAGACAACAATATGAAGTTTAACACTAAGAAATTTCTGCTGTTACAGTACGGAAACAGAGAAGACCTAAAATCCATGGAATATTATACCCCACATGAACAGGAAATTCAGAGAAATTCTAGAGCAAAAGATTTAGGGGTTGTAATGACTGATGATGCGAAATTTGAAGCACAAAATAAGATAGCAGTAAACAGAGCACAGAGAATAACTGGGAAGATATTGAGAACCTTTAAATGAAGGGATAGGAATATAATGATTCCTCTACTGAAAACACTGATCATACCCAAATTGGAATACTGCTCGGTCCTAACATCCCCATATAAAAATGAAGACATTAGACAACTAGAAGAGATTCAGAGACGCTTCACAGCCAAGATCACTAAATCACTGGGAAAGGTTAAGCGAACTAAACCTATATTCACTGGAAAGGAGGAGAGAGAGATACACCATTATCTACACTTGGAAAATAATGGGGAAACTAGTCCCTAATCTTACTCTGAACCCTGTAACTCCCCAAACAACAGTGGAAAGTAGAAAAGGAAGACTGTGTCGTGTTCCCAAATTAAAGGCTAGACAGGGAACATCCTTAACCCTGAAAAAAATAGTTTTGTTGTGAGAGGACCAAAACTGTTTAATCAGCTACCCAAAGACCTAAAGAACACGAGAGGTGTTGCAGTGGACATCTTCAAAAGAAGATTAGACGCCTGGCTCAGAACAATTCCTGATGAGCCGGGCGTACCTGGCTATGTGAGGTGGAGAGTACAAGAAACCAACTCACTACTTCAGCAGGCAAACTCGAGAGGAGGGGCGACAAGCTTGACCTTCGTGAAATGAGGAATCATCGCGCGGAACCTTTGAAAGGTTGAAAGATATATATATATATATATATATATATATATATATATATATATATACAGGGTGGGCGGAAAGTAGCTCCCTATTTTGGATTGGTAAAAAAATACGTATATTATCCATTTATTTCAGAAGAAATAATATGAAAAGGTAGGCATACATGGTAGGTTTTCTCTAAAATTCAATGTGGGCTCCAACTCTTTCCACCAGCTTCTGGAGCCGCCCAGGAATGGCGTCCACTGACTTTAGCAGGAACTCCGGCGGGATGGAGGACATGACTTCCCGAATTCGGTCCTCCAGTTCTTCCAATGTCCTCTGTTTGGTGCGGTAGACTTCTTCCTTTACCCACCCCCAAAGAAAGAAGTCGCACGGTCTGATATTTATGCAAGATGGCGCCCCTCCGCACTTCGCTCTTGTTGTCCGTGAGTGGCTGGATGCCCACTTCCCTGGGCGTTGGATGGGTCGTCGTGGTCCACATCAATTGCCAGCCAGGAGCCCCGACTTGACACCGTGCGAATTCTTTCTTTGGGGGTGGGTAAAGGAAGAAGTCTACCGCACCAAACCGAGGACATTGGAAGAACTGGAGGACCGAATTCGGGAAGTCATGTCCTCCATCCCGCCGGAGTTCCTGCTAAAGTCAGTGGACGCCATTCCTGGGCGGCTCCAGAAGCTGGTGGAAAGAGTTGGAGCCCACATTGAATTTTAGAGAAAACCTACCATGTATGCCTACCTTTTCATATTATTTCTTCTGAAATAAATGGATAATATACGTATTTTTTTACCAATCCAAAATAGGGAGCTACTTTCCGCCCACCCTGTACATATATATATATACACATTTTAACTGCAAACAACACACAGTATAGTTAATGTAAAGAACGACGCTTGTGTAGAAGAACGTTCCGCACAAGATGAGGAGGGAGAACGAACAAATGAAAAATGACCGGCAATCGGAAGATCTCGGGTTCGATTCCCGGGTGGTTACCTCATTTTTCATTTGTTCGTTCTCCCTCCTCATCTTGTGCGGAACGTTCTTCTACACAAGCGCCGTTATATATATATATATATATATATATATGTTCAGTGCATCCAATTAACCTCGAGAAAAATTAATTATGTTTTGCGTCGACTCAAGATAACATTTTTACGATTATTTAACTTTCAAAATGCAGACCCAATTTTGCAAGTACTTTCCAGGCAACTCTTATCATGACTCATTAACACCGAATTTGCAGAAAAGAATTTTAAAATTCAGTAAACTTCATTCTCATTTTTCCTATCTTTATTGATTTGTCTATACAGGGTGGCCCATAAGTCCCAATCGGTTATAATTAAAGCGAAAATCCATCTAGTGGATTTAAAAAAAAAAATTGGAAACAAAATTTTTTATTTAAAAAAAAAGGATGTTTTAAAATAATCAATAAATGTTTCTAAAGTTATTATAAACATTTTACATTGTTTGATTTTTTGTATGTTTGCTTTAATTATAACCGATTGGAATTTAGGGCTCACCCTGTATATAGCCTATATATATATAGTACTGCAAATAAAAGAATAAACGTTAACTATTTTATTTATTTATTTTGTTTCTTTTCGCTTCGAATGAGAGAAAATTTAAAGAAAATCCTAATTGGTGTTATTGGCAGCTTTGCCAATAAATTCCAGTGAATAAGTTTGTAGCTCTTTCAAATAAATGTTATAAGTAGGGCAGTCAAAAGTTGACCGAAAAAATTAAGAAAGTTGACCTTACGAATTGAAAAAATTGACTTATAAAGTTGCCTTTACTTTCAATAAAAACGATACTTTAATTACTTATTCTTGCTCTTCTACATCAGTTGACCGATTGTGGTAAATTATGAAGTATTTGCCGACATTTTCTGGCAAAAATTGCGATCCTTACTTAATAATTTATTAAGCATGGAGAAAGATCTCTCTACAGCGGCAGTGTTGGTTGACATTGCAAAAGCTGACCATAAACTTGGTGAGATTTCAGGTCTACTGAGGTTAATTATTTCACAAATACCATTTGTCTTGAGTCTTGTTTCAATGTATTGTTTGACTGAACACATATCTTCGCCAAGGTCTATTTTGGTCTATACCACGCTGGTGCTTTTGGGTAGAGCGATGTTTATCCACAAAAAAGGATTTGTCATGCTTGACCACAACACAACAAATCCGACAGTATAGCTCATTTTTTCCTGAACAAATGAATTCATTAGGATATTTTGCAATTATAGCGCGCACTTTAGCAATAGAACTAACTGCAACTTTTGGCATTTTAAATATCTGAAACCAAAAGAAATCGAAATCAGTGAAATCACAAATCAGAAAAAATCACAAATCAAAAATGGTAACCAGTAACCACAATACATACAACACAACCACATCCAAAACCAGAACGGACATAACTGAATAAGACAAATACGAGCAGCGAAGTTGCCAGTTAACCAAAAAGATGCCAATTTTTAGTTATTTTAATTATTTATTCCAAAAAATTGACTTTATTTACCTCATTGCTATTTTTTGACCTAACAGGTAAAAGTTGACTTTTGGTTGACCTATTAACTTTGGTAATATACCCCCTACAGGTGTTTTTATTGCATTTTCAGTCGTTTCAGCGAAAAGTGCCCCATAGGAAACAATTTGACTTTATTGACTTTTGACCGCCCTAGTTATAAGACAATGACGAGACTTGGAAACAAATTATTTTTAAAAGGCTTTTTATTTTCTCTCTCTCTCCTCTCTCTCTCTCTCTCTCTCTCTCTCTCTCTCTCTCTCTCTTTCTATATATATATATATATATATTAGAAAACAATTGTCTGATAATGTTTATACAGGGTGGCCCAAAAGGTACCTACCAAGTTTAAGTCTTTATTTCACCAAAACTATTGAGAGTACAAAGATATTTCAAACGCCATTCAAATCAGCATCTCAAGCCATTTATATGACAATGTGTTCGATGTGCTGTCCCTCCACTTCGACGATTTTTTGCAACTTCATCCCAAATTCGATACCAAGCTGTGGAGAACCTCTGTCGGAATGTCGACGATTTCACGTTCAATCGATGATTTCAGTATCTCCAAAGTCTTTTGGTTGCTTTAGTAAACTCTATTTTTGAGTTATCCCGACAAAAAGAAGTCATACGGGTTGAGATCAGGCGAATAGGCAGGCTAATCAATGCCGCTTCCATAGTGCTTCCGATAGTCCAAACCAATAACGTTCTCTCCAAACTGATGTTAAACAAATGGCGTGAGTAGTATAGTGCGTCAGCAAATTTTCATCGAATTCTATTCATTCGTTTCGGAGAAAATGTAAGTTAATGTTGGTAGGTACCTTTGGGCCACCCTGTATATATCAAGACAAACATTCAGAAGGACAGTTTTGAATCCTGAATTCTTCGTGGTGGCATCAAAAACAATTAGCAAATGAAGAAGGGTCAAGGGGTGAACCCATAGTCATACCGTACATTTGTGAATAGAGTTCTTTATTGGAATCAAATCCAATGTCACCCACATTACAGTTCACAGGGTTCATGAACATTTTTCCATCTCCTTATACAGGAGGAAAATGACCAACTCATTGGATATTAACAATTTTAGTTACATCCCTTTTGGTTTCAAAGTCACGAGTCTGAACTAGAATCTGGCAAGATTTCTGTATTTTTTACTACTTGGATCTCTATTCATGATGAAATTTCATACTTGGGAAACTTCTTTCCTGTGAACCTGTCATCAAACAGTTAATAAATTTCTTCAAATTATATTTCATACAATTGATCTAGTATTTATTGTTTCAAAACTTCCAGGTTACATAAAACTCCCATATTTGGGTACACCTCACACCAAACTTGTTTCTAGTTTGAAATCTCTCTCATATCACTGGGGCTTTCCCCCAGAGCAGCTTCCGGTTTATAGGAATAAACTCAGGTCCCATTGAAAACATTTTGCGCCACAAAGAAACCCTTCCAAACTACTTAAACTCCTTTCTGGTTTATCTATTTATGTGTGCTGACTGCCAAGCCAGTTACGTATGGCGAACATCCCTACAACTTGAATAAAGAATGGGCAAATATAAAGGTTTCTCACGTGGAACCAACAGACTCGTATCTCACCAAGAACACTTATCTATTCGTCTACATTCAAAACAGTTTTCGCATCCATTTGGACTGAAAGACTTTGAAATACCTTCAATTGGCCAAACGTCTTCATATTTAAAGATTTTAGAAACACGTCATATTCATAAAATAAAACCACCCCTGAACGAACAATCTTCTCCAATAAAACTATTTATCCTTTAAAGAACAAACTAACCAATTCCTTGTCTTTACCCTCTCAGGGAAAGTGGCTCTCTCGGATTGCCACGCTGAAGGTTGGTTCTCTGTTTGGTTGTCATCCTACTTAATTTACTGGGAGGGGCGGCTGTATTACTAAAACCTTCCCTTGCTCTCCCTTAATGTGTAAATTAAATATGGTGCAGATTACCCAAGCTGTTTAAGCGTGTATAAACGAACACACACACATCATCATCATCATCATCTATATATATATATATATATATATATATATATATATATATATATATATAAAGTGGAATTTTCATAGAACTGTTGAAACGGCTTTTCCGATTTCGACAAGCATACTTTTACTGAAGTATCTTCAATGTCTTCTTATCTCTCATGTTTGCAAACGTATCTGAGGAACGAAGCCAAATCACGCCCGATGTTTTGTCGATCAAAAGCGGAAGAGAATCGAGAATTCTCAAGATTCTCCTAAACTCGATCCGAAGCTCGATTTAAGTGGGATGTCATTCTTCTGAAATAGATTCTTTTAAACTTTTTCACTGATTTTTATGTATGATTCACGATATAAAATTGAGGAAAACATCTTCTTTACATAACTTACTCTCTTTTTTTTTCATTTTACTAAAAAAAAAAAAAAAAATTGAAGTTTTATGATAATATCAAAATGAAGTCAACTGTAAAAAAAAAGAGTTTGATTCTTAATTAATTTGTTAAGGAGTTTGCTAAATGTTAAAAAGGACGATTACATAGCCACGTTGTAACACCCCTTCCCGTTAGTTCAATAAGGTTAAGTGGAGTTGGGTTTGTTCAGTCGTTGGATGGGTGACTGTCTTCAACGTTTAGATGATGTAACGACCCTTGGTTCGGATCCCACAGTAAGTCCCCTTCGTCATATAAGCGTTGCTGTTAAAAAGGAGATTAGAAAAACCTTAAATATTATTTTATCGTCAAGAAGAATTTTAACAGAGAAACTAATAATGCTAATTTTATGTAACAATAGTGTTTGGAGCTAATTAACTTCCTTCGTAACTGCAAAGCTCACGTGACGGAGGAGACCTACAGCTTTACTTGGGATCCGAACCAATGGCCACGGTGTTGAGACGCTATTACAGTGTAGACCTTAATTTTAATGTAATTCTCTACACGGACTGAAATAATGAGCAAAGTTTTAATTTATCTTTGAGAAGGTAAATGAGGTCGAATTATAACCAAAATTTTTAACTTTCTAAGTTTTGAACTAAATGGAGTTAAGATTAAGTTAAGCAACAGTCATTTCAACTACAGGGTGACGACAATGTCTTGTCACTCCAGTAAAATATTAACTGGGTTTAGTTTTTCTTTCAAACCCATTTATCACTTAGATGACCTATCAATGCTTGGTTTATCTGTTGTGAACAGTTTCTTTTCCCATCTCAACAGAGTCATTTTCGGAGGAACTACACGACTGAGTCGGTCCTGGAAGTCTACACGAATATTTTAAATGGTTTTGGGATCAATGAAAGAAAGCCACCCCCAGCCTTCTTTAGTTATCTTTATAATGCTAACTAACGAAAACATAACGACCTAACCTAACCAATCGTCAAGGGCGTATAGTTGACCTAACGACTGATTAGATTAGGTCGTCATATTTTCGTTAGTTAGCCTTATAAAGCTAACTAAAGAAGGCTGGGGGTGGCTTTCTTTCATTGATCCTGGTTTTTGCCATTACATGGTCGCTCATGGACTCAGGTACTAGCCAGTATACGTTGTTCAGTCGTATAGTTGCTGCCCTCACACATTTCAAATGGGTGACAAGACACTGTGGACACCCTGTAGATTGATAGTGAATTTTAACTAATTAGTAAGTAATATCAACATTGTTCATTTGGTTGAAAGAAACTATGGATGATTTAAACATTAGCGTTAATATTTAAACTACAACTTAGTTTGCTCGTAAGAATAATATTTATATTTATGAAATAGACATAGTTTAAAAAAATAAATAGGCGAGGTATGTATTGATTAATTATATACGTTTTACTAAATCCTTCGTTGTTACCAATCTTTCGTCAGGGTTATTTGGGTTCTCTGGGTTTGGGTTATTTCGGTTATTTGGGTTCTCTGATTCAACCATAATTTGAGATTCATTTCATCTTTATTTAATAAAATTGTATTGAAGAGAAAAATGATAAGGAAATCTGTAAAACAAAGCAACAAGTCTGAATGGCGCGAAAGAAGAATATTTTGTACATCGAGTAAAGGAGGGATCTTGGAGGGGAAAGCGGTTCGAATTCCGGTAAGGATGTATTATAATAAATTATCAAATTTATTTCTGTATGTAAATTGAGCTTATATTTACGGCGAATATATTGAAGTTAACGTTAAGAGATAAGATAAAAAAAAGTATGAAGCAAACATTTCAGGAAATTAAACAAATTCCAGCTTGATAAAAAGCAGATTGAATTTAAGAAAAAATTTGACACAAAGAAACGAACTCGTAGAAACGGTTAAGTATCTCTTCGTCTCTTCTGTGATTTAATTTAATTTTAAAGATTTATTTTTTTAAATGTTTTTTTTTTAAATAAATTTCAGTATTAAGTACAGAAGGAAAAGATTCCTTAGTGAGTGTTTCCGTTAAAGGTTGTTCATCTATATTACGTCCCGTCTAACTGAGGAAACTGAGAGGAGATTCCGTATAAAGTGGTTTATATATCTTTACTGAGAAGTTTTTTGCTTTGTGTGTAATACTTGCTTTGCTGGAAACGAGTATTTGACAACCAACCATGCCATTTAAATCTGTTACCAGATAAATAACCATGGTTAATCAATTAGTCACTGCCTGGCAGAATTAACCACTTAAATTGTTTGTCATCAGAAAATTAATCCTGTATTTTTATTGTTTTAACTAAACAATTCGCTTGTATAACTTTAGTATAAAGGAATATGTTTCAGTTAGTTTGTAAAATATAAAGTTTTGCAAAGAAAGTTCGTAACAGACGAATTCATATTTTTAAGTAATAGATGACGAATGTGTGGGTATACAGGGTTGTGTTTCACAACCGGTCTGCCATACTTTGGGGGTGATTTGTGGGGATGATATCGAGTAAAAAAGTTAATACAACTTCGGTGCTATTTCCAACCGTTGCGGAGCTCCGAACGTTTTAAGGTGCACGGAAAAATGTAAACGAAAGTATTAGTCTGATGTATTATTGCTACATTTCATGAGAGCCACCTTATAAATGTTCAAATGTCCGCCTCGGTTTTCAATGCGCAGCTTTGCTCGTTCTAAACAGGATCCACTGCCCATTGAATCATTTCGAGTGTTCTCGTATGTAAGCAGCGACATCCATAATCCACGCAAGAGTTTCGCTCTCGTTTGTACTTTCGTCTTGTAGACCATCTCTTTCATAAGGCTCCATAATAAGAAATCTAACGGGGTTAGGCCCGGAGATCTCGGGGGCCACGATATTGGACCAGCACGACCAATCCAACGTTTCATGTATTGCTGATTCAAGTAATCCGTAACATGACGACCAAAATGTGGTGGCGCCCCATAATGCTGAAAGAACATCCTGCGACTTGTCTCCAAGGGCACGTCCTCCATCAAAAGCGGCAATTCGTTCGTCAGGAAGTTCAGATAAATAGCAGTTAATCGTTGTTCCAAAACGAACCGTCCAATCAGCTGATCTCCAATTACACCGCACCAAACATTCATCAAGAATCGATGTTGAAAGTTTCCTTCAACGATACCGTGAGGACTATCGTCTATTGTTAATTCCATCCCGAATGAATTGTGCTTCATCACTAAACAGTATGCGATTAAGAATTTGGCGATGCGTAACCATCCACTGGCAAAACTGAACACGTTTATCGTAATCATCCGGTTGAAGAGCTTGCACACGTTGCAAATGATAGAGATACAAACCCTCATCATGTATGGTTCATCATACACGCGATACAGATTCACCAATTCGTCTAGAAATCCCTCGAACGCTGGTTGTTGGGCTACGTTGTATTGGGCCCAGTATGCGCTCCTCCACAGCAACGGGCCGTCGTGCTACATGTTTTTGGTTACATGGAACAATTGTTCCCTTAATCTCTGGTGTGTGTGTGTGTGTGTGTCACTAAACAATTGCCTGTTCGGTATTCGGCGGTTCAGAAAACGTCTTCGATATTCCTCAACTACCGCTCTGCTGTTACCATCACAGAATCCATAAATGAAATAGATATCAGCGTATTCAGCGGGTGTGACCTGTTGATTCATTTTGATTGTTCAACTTAGCTCAACACAGTGCCACAGATCAGAACCAACGAAACAAACAAACTGAGGATTAGTAGTGGTAACTTCGTTACCCGAAACTACCACCAGTGCTGCTATCTACCGAATTACACACAAGTAGGGATTTGTTGTTTGCACGTCTTAAAACGTCCGTAGCTCCGCAACGGTTGAAAATAGCATCTATGTTGTATTAACTTTTTTACTCGATGTCACCTCCGAAATCACCCACCAAAGTATGGAAGACCGGTTGTGAAACACCCTGTATATAATAATAACAATGATCAGTGAACACGGCCAGAAACTGGCACAGCGCTCAGACCAACTAATGCCGCTCATTGTCATAATTCCTGTACTATTGTTATCTCGTTATTAGCATCATCGAGGTTGAACCCCCTGTCTTCACTTCGTTTATAGGGGAAACAGTGTTAATCACTGAGCTACTGTGGCTGGCGTGTGTATATGCAGAAAATACACTTCTCATTAGGAGAAAATATGGAGTAATAGGTTCCGTTAGTCAATCATACCGATCGAGTGACCCATTTAAAAGGGAAATGTTTAAAGCAGCTGAATTGAAGAGAATTTAAATGAATTTTTATTACATTATTTCAGTAATGAAATTTTATATACTGCTCTGATAGAATTAATTAATTAATTCGTTCGTTAAAACGCATGTGTAAAGAAATTGCTTTAAATATAAAAGACTGATAGGTGTCCTGTACCTGAATGAAAGTCCCAGCCATGGAATGTTCAAATTTATTTCTGAGTAATCGGAATGAGAAGCGATGGTCTCGCTGTTCTTAATTTTACTGATTTATTTCTTCTTTCTTCAACGATGACGCCGTGAGCATCCATTAAGATAAACCTTCGTAGTTATAGGAAAATAGTTTAACTAACCAACTAAAATTGGATTTAAAAACGCTTTCTAAATAAATATAATCGTCATAATTTTAAAATTACAAATTAGAAGCAACTTCTGAAGAAAACAAAAATAGGCATTTAATTTTATTTTACAGTCACTTCGCGTGTACCATCACCTTTTTTGAACCGTAACACCTATAAACTGAACAACCTGTAACCAGAAAACGTGTAATTTGAACACCTGTACCTATCGTTCCCAGTGAAGCAATAGATATAATTCGCTTTCGAGCGAGGAACTCTTTACAAGCGTTCATGGGAACTCGGCAAATGCGAGACTTTTTTCCGATTTTCTTATTTTTCTTCTTTAAGAGAAAAGAGGAAACGGGAAAAATGTTTCCTCACATCCAGTTTTCATTCGGAAATGGATTTTTTTACCCCCCCTCGCGTTTCATGATGATAAAAAACGAGAAATTGATATATTGACTGGTCAAAGATAATGTATAGATGGACTCAGTCACATGTATTAGGTACTGTCACAAAGTCAGGAGAAGAAATACAAGAAAAATATGAGTGTTCTAAATATTAGAAGCAATAATTTTAGTGAAATTATAATAACATTTTGATATTTTATCTGTCTTCCATTTACTTTTATTACTTCTTTAACTCTTCGAGGCATACTTCCTGCGAGTACAAGCCGTTTGCAAAAGTCACTGCCGATCCTGTTCGATTCATTATTTACGAGTATTTTCTTAGTAGTCTGATTTCGATGAACACAGCAATTTTTAATAATTTTCCTTAAAAACTCCCATAATTGTTCAATCGGATTTAAGTCTGAATACTGAGGAAGCTAGTTGAGACAGCACATTTGTTCTTTTGTTCCATTGCGTTAACTCCTACGTTATTATTATTACTACCAGCATCATCGGGTTCGAACCCCCGACCTTAGTTTTTTTCACTTTGCTTTTATTAAGAAATAATCAGAAAATATTGTGGATTGTAAATATCTTTCAGAATGAGATTGTAGACACCAATCGACTAGGGAAGTACTCCAGGAGATGGGGGACGTTAGGCAGGAGACATGGAATGCTGCAACTCCCATTTCTTCTGTCACTGTCCTCCTTAGCTGATCTTTTTCCGTGTCTCATCTACCCTGTGAGCAGTCCAGCATGCTCTCAAACACACACTTCTCCCTCTATTCTTCAATACACAACTGTATCTTACATACTACACAATTTTTTAAAAATTAATAAAAAATACGTTGTTTCAAAAGCATCGGAGACCTGGATTTCGGCTCTCTCCTTCTTTCATGGTGGGGGGGGGGCCTTTTTGCGGGCGCTCTCCCTTGGACCCTCCTTCCTACATAAAAAAATTAGATAGTTGTCGAGTATTACACAGACAGACTTCAGATATCTAACTTGAGGATGAGAAACATGCTAAAGTTAGACACATTTTTTTAATGATTCACAAATTGGTAAACAAATATAGCGAGAATATTTTCGTGAAATATTTAAGCGTGATATACAGGGTAGGAGAAAAGTCTTTAAGAATTTTATACATACAAATAATACTAATAATAATAATCTTGAAGACTTTTCTCTCACCCTGTATATATATATATATATATATATATGATAATGATAAGTTTTATTGTCAGGATATAAGTGCCATAACATAGTACAATATTGTTGAAGGTAATAAATGATAAGATAAATCAAACAATAATACATTTACAAACAAACAAACTAAAAATTATGACATTACATTAAAACAAAAAATTTAAAGGACAAATAGAACAAACAATTCATTCTATGGAATATAATGCCCGGTTAGGTTAATTGAGTGCCCGGTTACATCAACTGTACGCTCTTAACGATTGGTTAGGTTAAGTTGTGGTATTTTCGTTAGCTTTAACGAAAATATCACAACTTAACCTAACCACTTGTCAAGGGCATACAGTTGACCTAACTGGGCATTCAGTTAACCTAACCTGGTATTATATCCCATAGAATGAATTGTTTGCTTTATTTGTCCTTTAAATTTGTTGTTTTAATGTAATTGAATTTGTTGGGTTGGGGTACCCAACTGCAATAGTGCCGAAGGAAAGCGAACCAATTAATCAATATGACTGATCCTTCATTAAAAAATAAACTCTGTCTATTAGAGTGGGTTTTTATTATCATATTTTGACCTTCACGTAGAAAAGTGAAGTTTTTTGCATTTACTGGTGATGCATGCTGGTGCATAGATACTGTACTTAAATCCAGTAACACCCAACAGTCATTCGCATTTATGATCTATAGGAAATTAAGAACTGATCAGTCGCCGCAAAAGTACTATAGCTTTCAAATTCGTGAAAAAATTAGGGACACCCTTTATGCAATGCATATAATTTTATGCTTCTGTTAAACAAAATGTACTAAAAAATAGAAATACAGATCACTGACGTTAAATGAATGCATTTATTAATAGAAATGGCTAAAAATGGAAACCCAGCAGACACGTTCAGGGTTAAAAAAAATTCAAAATTCGAACATAATATATTTGAATCCGATTGGGAATTGACTTTATTAAGGCACGATTTGAATTTTGCATTTTGCGGCATCAAAACAAATTTCTACCTTCATTAATATGTTAAAATGACGTCACTTTCTTTTTATTACTGATTTTTCAAGTTAATGTAGATAAATCAGGAATAAAATTTTTTTTGTACAATACTTGATGACCAATTCAAGTGTATAAGTCAACTATACGTTGATTACACTAACCATGCAAGCTTACGAGTATTTGGTAAAATTCCAGACTCCAGACGCAGTTCGGAGACAGAGTTCATACTTAATAACCTAACCTAATCGAACCTAACCTAATCGAACCTAACCTAACAATCTACCCAAACCAACCTAACCTAGCCTAATTAAACTAAATCAATGCATTACAAAGCTATTATAGACTCTTGTCTCCGACCTGCGTTTGGATTCTGGAATTTCGTCGCAATTTTTCTTGTAGCACAGCACTTTTAACCTTTTCAGGACGACAGGTACAAATTGGTAGCGTTTCAAATACACACAGTCATAACTTAACCATACAAAAAATTCTGGCTTTAAGGGGTTAATAAATGTTGATGGCAGTCGGTGAATGGTTCAATCAACCGTATTAGATTGATTTAAAATAAGAATGTTATGAAGTTGCTTAACCTCCTTCGAAACAGCAAAGGTTGTATAACAGAGCAAACCTACCACGGACCCCTATATCATCTGAACACAAAAAACTGTCACCCACCTACCAACTGAACAAACCTAATGATTTCACGAGAAGCGGAATTACGACGTGGTTACGATATAGTGCAGTGGTTCTTAACCTTTTTACTACCATGCCCCCTCTAGGAATTGGTCCTTCCCTCCACGCCCCCTCTAGGAATTGGTCCTTCCCTCCACGCCCCCTCTAGGAATTGGTCCTTCCCTCCACGCCCCCTCTAGGAATTGGTCCTTCCCTCCACGCCCCCTCTAGGAATTGGTCCTTCCCTCCACGCCCCCTCTAGGAATTGGTCCTTCCCTCCACGCCCCCTCTAGGAATTGGTCCTTCCCTCCACGCCCCCCTTCAATCAAAATAACATTCTCAATAACTTCTCAATATTAGCCCATGCTCTCGTTAAGAGAATAACAAATACAATTAGAGAAAT
>JAJOZX010003073.1:347500-425000 GCA_023014485.1 Bathynomus jamesi
TCTAATCAGTTTGGTTTTAAAAGGTCCCACTCAACTGACCTGTGTATCATCGTACTTAAGGAAATAATATCTAAATACAATGACAGTAATTCACTATTTATAGCTGTTTCTTAAATATAAGTAAGGCATATGATAGAGTGAACCACAATATTTTATTTAAAAAAATAGAAGACAGGAAGGTTCCCATGTACACATTAATTTATTGAAATTTTGATATTCCACCAATCTTTTACCGTTAGGTGGGGCAATGTACTATCCGAATGTTTTGGCTTCTCTTGCGGGTTGAGACAAGGCTCCTTGTTCTCTCTGCTGTTTAATGTGTATATTGACGGATTAATTGCTTCATTTAATCAGGCAACAGTGGAATGTTGTATAGATAACACAAGGATGATATGGTGTTAATAAGTCCCTCTGTTAAAGGTCTGGATCGGCTACTAAAAGTCTATGAAGTGTATTCGAAGAAACATGATATTCTCTTTAATGTTACAAAAACTAAGGTTATGCAATTTCATCCTAAAAGCTATACTCAGCCAGCTGATATTAGGTTTAAAATGAAAGGTGAAGTAATTGAGGAAGTACAAGAGTTTAAGTATTTGGGTCAAACTATTACCAGCTCCTTGAGTGATGACTCGGATATGAGAAAACAATCTCGAAGCCTTTGTGCTAAAGCGAATATGACTGTAAGGAACTTTCGGTTCTGTACAAGTGAAGCTAAAGACACTCTCTTTCGTACTTTCTGCAGTAATATATACGGACAGCAACTCTGGGTGAATTATAAAAAGGTTCTGGCAGAACTCTAAATTTGCTGTACAACAGGTCTTCTAGACTCTTACATAAATTACCCCCGAGATGCTCAGCTTCGCAAATGTTTGCTACCCGCAATGTCCAGAGCTAACCAGAGGTAACAAGACGTGCTCAATACAGTCTAATGCAAAGAATTAAAAAATCAACCAACCCGATTTTCCAAGCTATCCATAAGTCCTGCCGTTTATCCTCTAAGCTATGGACTTCTTGGTACGAAAACGTCTGTCTGTAGCTCCACTTAACTTTGACATTATTGTATTATGTCTGATCAACTGTATATATTTATATCCTTAGTATATGAACTGTCATTGTATTAATAATATTTTTATATATATATATATATATATATGTATATATATATAATATATACATTATAACTGCAAACACGCAGTATAATTAACGTAAAGAACGACGCTTTGTATAGGAGACTTATCCGCGCAAGATGAGAGCGAAAGAACGAAACAATTGAAAAATGAGGTACCCACCCGGGAATCGAACCCGGGATCTTCCGATTGCCCGTCAGACATGATAACCACTACACCATAGGCCTCACCCAAACAAATGCTCGTAATTCCTCTACATACGCGCAGAAACCAATACCCCAAAGGGTCACCTCCCGCATGCCGTAACATTTATACATTATAACTGCAAACACGCAGAATAATTAACGTAAAGAACGACGCTTTGTATAGGAGACTTATCCGCGCAAGATGAGAGCGAAAGAACGAAACAATTGAAAAAATGAGGTACCCACCCGGGAATCGAACCCGGGATCTTCCGATTGCCGGTCAGACATGATAACCACTACACCATAGGCCTCACCCAAACAAATGCTCGTAATTCCTCTACATACGCGCAGAAACCAATGCCCCAAAGGGACACCTCCCGCATGCCGTAACATTTATACATTATAACTGCAAACACGCAGTATAATTAACGTAAAGAACGACGTTTTGTATAGGAGACTTATCCGCTCAAGATGAGAGCGAAAAAACGAAACAATTGAAAAAATGAAGTACCCACCCGGGAATCGAACCCGGGATCTTCCGATTGCCGGTCAGACATGATAACCACTACACCATAGGCCTCACCCAAACAAATGCTCGTAATTCCTCTACATACGCGCAGAAACCAATGCCCCAAAGGGGCACCTCCCGCATGCCGTAACATTTATACATTATAACTGCAAACACGCAGTATAATTAACGTAAAGAACGACGCTTTGTATAGGAGACTTCCCGCGCAAGATGAGAGCGAAAGAACGAAACAATTGAAAAAATGATGTACCCACCCGGGAATCGAACCCAGGATCTTCCGATTGCCGGTCAGACATGATAACCACTACACCATAGGCCTCACCCAAACAAATGCTCGTAATTCCTCTACATACGCGCAGAAACCAATGCCCCAAAGGGGCACCTTCCGCATGCCGTAACATTTATACATTATAACTGCAAACATGCAGTACAATTAACGTAAAGAACGACGCTTTGTATAGGAGACTTATCCGCGCAAGATGAGAGCGAAAGAACGAAACAATATAGTGTCCATTAGTGTGTGTGTGTATATATATATATATATATATATATATATATATATATATATATATACAGGGTGTCCCATAAGTCCGGCATCATAGGAGAAATTCATATTTTTCTATTTCTACAAACCATAATTCATATTTTTCTCTTTCTACAGGCCATAATGTCTGTGAGCAAGGAAGAACGAATCCAGATAATTCTACTCATAGGAAATCGGAGTCAAAGAGAGGCCGCTGCTGAATTTAACAGACTGCATCCAGACCGCGAGCCAATAACACAGAGTTGTGTTAACAGACTTGTTGCAAAGTTCAAGGAAACAGGATCCATAGAAGATAAACCACGCAGTGGACCTTCAAGGAGGTCCACTGACGATGATGCAGCGACTGCTGTCCTGGCTCATTTTAACAGAAGTCCCAATAAGTCTCTTCGGCGATTGTCCGCCGAGACAGGAGTATCATCGAAAAGTAGCATCCATCGCATTCTTCAGGCTCACAAATGGCATCTATATAAACTTCAGATCCTACAGAAATTAAGCGAAGATGATCCAGACCGGCGGATGGAATTTTGTGAATGGGCTACCATTCTGTTTAGTGACGAGGCTGTTTTTTATGGAAATGGTGAGGTAAATCGACAGAACACCCGCTACTGGTCTCAAAACAACCCTCACTGGTATACCTCTTCAAAGGAACAAGGTGCATCTCGGGTGATGGTATGGTGTGGCATTTGGAAGGATCGCATCATAGGCCCCCTCTTTTTCGATGAACATGTCACTGGAGGCACCTACCTACGTATGCTCAAGGAAGAAGTATTTCTCAGTGTCTTAAACGAAGAAGGAAATTTCCCAACATTGTTCCAGCAAGACGGCGCTCCTGCACATTACAGCACCCAAGTAAGGGAATACCTGTACCACCAATTCCCTGGTCATTGGATAGGACGTCGAGGGCCCGTGGAATGGCCTGCTCGAAGCACGGATCTTACGCCACTAGAGTGTTGAACATTTGCGGCAGCGCATTATTAGGGCATGTAACACCATTACTCCCGACATCATTCACCGTGTGCTTGCTGACTGGGTATCACGTCTGAATTTGTGTATTGAAAACAATGGTGGACATATTGAGCACGTTCTCTAAATAAAATCTTTTCTTTTGCCTTTTTTTATTATTTTTCCTATGATGCCGGACTTATGGGACACCCTGTATATATATATATATATATATGAAAATTATTTCACGAAAGTAACACGTGAAAAATATTTATGATGAATAAAACCACGAGGGAAAGGAAACACAGAATGGTGCTCAAGCGCTTTCGTCTAATGACATCCTCAGGAACACTGAAGAACATAAAGAGTTACAGCCTATATATAGGTTACAGAAAAAAAAAAATATATATATACAATAAACGGAGAAACAAAATTAAAGGATTGTGGGAGGGGCACAAATTTATAAGGAAAAACTATCGATTTTTAGCACAAGATTAAATGAATTGTTTCCAACCAATGTTATAGATAAAAAAAAATATACAAATTTATACTGGAAATCTGCCCGGGTTTTAGCACTCTGCTCTTTTTGTATATAAAAATTGAAAAATTATCGATTTTTAGCACAAGATTAAATGAATTGTTTCCAACCAATGTTATAGATAAAAAAAAGAAAAATATACAAATTTATACTGGAAATCTGCCCGGGTTTTAGCACTCTGCCCTTTTTGTATATAAAAATTGAAAAATAAAAGTTATTAGGGTGGCATACAAGTTTACCAAAGATTTAGCGTTCTACCTTTCTCATCTAAATCTGTTCTGAAGGAATTCAAAACAACAGGATCGAGTTGAAAAAGACCTTTGCTTATGTTGAAGTTATTTATAAGTTGGATAATGGCAGACTCAAGAATATTTCTATTAACAATGTTGCTAGAGTGAAATAAAACTGAAGCATTATTCCAATCAATACAGTGGGATAACTCTGACAAATGGACAAAAAGGGCACTGGACAACTGTCCTGTTCTAACGGAATATTGATGCTGTTTTATACGTGTGTGCAAATCCTTTCCCGTCTGACCTATGTAAAAGGAATCACATTGTTTACAACCAATTTTATAGATAATGCCTGAATTATTGGTAGGGCTATTTTTTACTATGATATTTTTCACAATATTGTTATATGAAAATACTACATTAATATCCAAAAGTTTAAGTACATTAGCAATGCCTAAAAAGCCCGGGAAAAATGGAAGTACTAAAATATTTTTTTGACAAAGTACGAGTGTTATTATTGACACGATAGAAAGTTCGTTTTGCCTTGTTGAGACAAGATTCCATAAACGCAGATGGATAACACAGATCACTTCCAATACCGTTGATTTTTTCTAATTCGGCATCGATGTATTCCGGACTGGCGATCCTAAGGGCGCGGAGAAACATTGAAGAAAAAATGGCCTTCTTAGTGAGGGTGTCATGTCCTGAGTAAAAGTGTACGTAGGACAAATTGTTTTTTTTTTCCGATAGATACTAAACTTAAAACCTGGGCTTTCCCTATGTACACGCACATCCAAAAATGGGATTGAATTGTCTTGTTCCACTTCTAAAGTAAACTTAATGGAGGGGACTTGATCATTTAACTGAAGGAGGAAGTTATCCAGGTCACGATTCATGGGCCAGATACACAAAATATCGTCGACGTACCGCAACCAACGGATGCCAACCCCAAGGATTCTCGGAATGTAAGTAATTTTGAAAAACTCCATATAAATATTGGAGAGGAGGGGCGACAAGGGGTTGCCCATGGCCATCCCAAAAACTTGTTGATAATACTCGTCGCACTCTGCGACAAAAAGTCGCAGAGTGCTGAAACCCGGGCAGATTTCCAGTATAAATTTGTATATTTTTCTTTTTTTTACCTATAACATTGGTTGGAAACAATTCATTTAATCTTGTGCTAAAAATCGATAATTTTTCAATTTTTATATACAAAAAGAGCAGAGTGCTAAAACCCGGGCAGATTTCCACTATAAATTTGTA
The DNA here is from genome assembly GCA_023014485.1 of Bathynomus jamesi. Lineage (NCBI taxonomy): Eukaryota > Metazoa > Arthropoda > Malacostraca > Isopoda > Cirolanidae > Bathynomus > Bathynomus jamesi. The sequence continues at coordinate 352,862 of JAJOZX010003073.1, forward strand.
TATTTTTTTTATCTATAACATTGGTTGGAAACAATTCATTTAATATTGTGCTAAAAATCGATAGTTTTTCCTTATAAATTTGTGTGCCCCTCCCACAATCCTTTAATTTTGTTTCTCCGTTTATTGTATATATATATATATATATATATATATATATATTTTTTTTTTTTCTGTAACCTATATATAGGCTGTAACTCTTTATGTTCTTCAGTGTTCCTGAGGATGTCATTAGACGAAAACGCTTGAGCACCATTCTGTGTTTCCTTTCCTTCGTGGTTTTATTCATCATATATATATATATATATAAGGTTGTAACATATATTCTGCTCGATTTTTTAGTTCATTCAGAACAAAAAAAAGAACTACTTATAAGGACAAATTTGCTCGAATTTTTAGTTTATTTACAACAAAAATTAAATGACATAAAGACAACTTAATCATCAATATAATTCCCTTCTTTTTCTAAACCTCCTCCCACCTGGAGAAAAGTTTTTCATGCCACGTTCGAAGAAATCCTTTGGTTTCGAGTTAAAAAAAGTGATCACTTCGTTTTCGATAGCTTCCCTGGATTGCAACTTTTGTCCATCTAGGTGGTGTTGCAGACTTCTGAATAAATGGTAGTCTGAAGGTGCGGTGTGCGGAGAATAAGGTGGATGAGGCATTTTTTCGCAACCAAATGCCTCCAATTGGGCAGTGGTGATTCGAACAGTGTGAGGACGCGCGTTATCCTGGTGGAATATAACACCTCTGCGATTAATTAATGCAGGACGTTTTTCTTGTAATGCCATCTTCAATCGTATGAGTTGTTGGCAGTAGACTTCAGCTGTGATTATTTGGTTATCTGGCAGACGCTCAAAATGAATAATTCCTTGCATATCCCACCAAACGCATAGCAAAATTTTCTTTGGATGGGGTCCATTCCTTGGCTGAGGTTCAAGCTTTGTTTCACGGCTAAGCCAATGATGTCGACCCTTAATATTGTTATAGAGGACCCATTTTTCATCCCCAGTGACGATCCGATTCAAAAACGGTGCCTGTAGTTGCCGAGAATGCAGTGATGTGCGAATATCGATTCGATGTTGAAGATTCGCTTGTGACAAGTCATGCGGAACCCATTTTCCAACCTTCACTACTTTTCCTAACAGCTTCAAATGACGATGAATGGTCATATGGCTAACGCCGAGTTGCAGGCCAAGTTCCCTTACAGTTACCGTTGGGTTTTCCTCCACTGTTGCTTTCGGCAACTCTTCATCTAACTCATTTGGTCGTCCTGTTCGTTGATAATATAATTCTTTCAGACTGAAGTCTCCATTTCTGAACTTCCCAATCCATCTCCTACACATCCATTCGCTCACAACATCATTTCCATAAACTCTTTGAATGTTTCTTGCGGATTCATTAGCGTTAGATCCTTTATGGAACTCATACAGCATCACATGTCGAATATGCTCTTTCGTGGGCTCCATGTTTTTTCAATTACTGTAATATCGTAGGGGTGGCGCTGTAACTGTATGAAAAACACCAGAGAAAATATTCACTAGCCTAATCCTACACTAGCCTAAGTCATTCTGTATCATTCTGTATCGTGATAAAACCTGTGCGAACTTCTTGCCGCGTGTATTTCGCAACATTTCTAAAACTATTTCACATTATCTTGAGGTTATTCTATTATTTATTTTCCGTTTTTTAATCGAGCAGAATTTATGTTACAACCTGATATCTATCTATCTATCTGTCTATATATATATATATATATATATATATATATATATATATATATATATATATATATATATATATATGATGATGAAAATAACCACGAAGAAAAAAGAAAACATGGAATGGTGCTGAAGCGCTTTCATCTCATGACATCATCAGGAACACTGAAATGAATAACAAGCAGTGTGACCATTCTACATTTTTAATTATTCCAAGAACATCCAACAAAAATTCCCCAGAATTCCCAAGGTTATATAAATATTCGAATTCTTTAATTTTTATTGAATTATATTTTGCTTTAACAAAAATTTGACAATTTTATCATAACTGATATAAAGTGCATAAAAATTATAAAAATACAAAAGAAAAAATCAAAATAGGCTTTCTTTGTACACCACAAAAAATATATAATTGTATTCAAAAAGGAGTTTAAATAAAAAATCAATCATCATTAACTACATCGTAAAGCACTGTAGTTTTATTTCTTCATCTGAATAAAGTATTCAATCACTGTAATATTTATTATATCTGACCAGCGACTTGCCTAGTACCATTTAGTAGGCTGCTTAGCCCAACATTTATATATAATACACACATATCACTAAGCTAGCCTAGAGCTATTTAGTATTGTAGGGTTTTCAGTTTAGTTGCATTTGTAATGCACAAAACACTGTCAATGAATACACACTTAATCTGTGTAGTAAAATAAAAATAAAACGTACTTAGATACATTAATTTCACCAAAAGCCTTGTAGACCTTAGTGGGCTAGTTGGGGCCCTGAGTGACAGAACACTAACTTATACTAGGCCTATATCATTCTGACTCGAATTAGAATGTTGACATGATGTTTAATTTGAATCGTCCAGATATAAATTTTTAATATGTGAAAAAATAGAGAAACAGCAATTTTTAGCTACTGTTTCTAGTATTTTCCTTTATCCAGTAAATTTCCCAAGATTTAGCACATTTTTAAAAAGAAATCCCCAAATTCCAAGGTGCACTCCAAAATCCCAAGCAGCGGTCAGCCTGATAACAAGTTCGAGACTATACAATATATAGGTCACCCCCCAAAAAAAAAGGATAATATGATTGGTGGCCAAAAAAATGTAGGACGAGCATACAAATTTATATGGAAAAACTACCAGAAAGCACTTTGCCCTTCTTGTCTAAATCCATTCTGAACGAATTCAAAACAACAGGATCAAGCACAAAAAGGCCCTGGCTAATGTTGAAATTATTTGTAAGTTGGATAATAGCAGACTCAAGAATATTTCTATTAACAATGTTGCTTGAGCGAAACAAAACTGAAGCATTATTCCAATCAATACAATGGGATAACTCTAACAAATGGACAAAAAGGGCACTGGACAACTGTCCCGTTTTACACGCTTGTTCAAATCCTCTCCCCCCTCTGTCCAATGTAAAAGGAATCACATTGTTTACAACCAGTCCGGAATACATGGATGCCGAATTAGAAAAAAAAAACAGTATTGGAAGTGATTTGTGTTACCCACCTACTTTTTTGGAAAGGATTTGAAAGGAAAGGATTTGAACACGCGTGTAAAACAACATCAATATTCCGTTAGAACAGGACAGTCGTCCAGTGCTCTTTTTATCCATTTGTCAGAGTTCCACTGTATTGATTGGAATAATGCTTCAGTTTTGTTTCACTCAAGCAACATTGTTAATAAAATATTCTTGAGTCTGCCATTATTCAACTTACAAACAATTTCAACATTAGCCAGAGCTTTTTTCGCTTGATCCTCTTGTTTTGAATTCGCTCAGAACGGATTTAGACAAGAAGGGCAAGGTGTTAAAACTGGTAGCTTTTCCTTATAAATTTGTATGCTCCTCCTACAATTTTTTGTGCACCAATCATATCATCCTTTTTTTTCTTTGTGACCTATATATAGTCTCGAACTTGTTATTAATTTCAATGTTCCTGACGATGTCATTAGATGAAAACGCTTTGGCATCATTCCGTGTTTTCTTTTTTCGTGGTTATTTTCCTCATGAATATTATTCAAGTGTTACTTTCGTGAAATAATTTTCATATATATATCTATACTCTCTCTCTCTCTCTCTCTCTCTCTCTCTCTCTCTCTCTCTCTCTATATATATATTATATATAATATATATTATATATATATATACTGGCAGTCAAAATCATGGTGTCACTAGAAAAAAGTGGTATAGCTTAAAAGCCCTGCCGCCAAATCCAATACAATTTTTACGTAATGCAATAGACCTACTGTATGTTTCAGTGATCTTATAGACTTCCTATCGTCAGTAGTTTGTGTTTAATCCTAACGTTTATGAAATTTATGAATTTTGAGTCTCTTGATGTACAGTAGGTTGCGTTTACTTGAATATACGTACTTGAAATGAGAAGTGTTTAAAATTAGTCCAAAGTTGGTCATATTAACCAGTTTGAATGTGGTTATGTTGAACCAGGTTTTTTTACTGAAGAGCTAGTACTCAAATATTGAAATCGCAATATAAAAATGGAAGAGTGTGAAGAGTTAGTATTCAAATACTGAAATTTCAATATATAAATGGAATTGTATATGAAAGAAAAAGAATTCTATAGTTTATTCATATAAATTTTCTTTGCGCAGATAGAATTTTGCATCCATAACAATAAACTTTGATTTTATACTGAATGAAAAAAAAAATTCAACAAACTTGTTTTAAAAATTCCCCCGCCGTCCGTGGAAGAGTTGTTACGTTATTAACATACTCTTTAACACGAAACAATTTCTTTCTTTCGAAAGTTAAATGAAACGTTGCCGTGATTTGAAGAAAAGCTTTCATTAGATTTCAATGTTTTAACTACAAATGGGTAACAATTAAAAATTAGTGATGTTAACCTTTAAAATGAGATGTGTGCTTTTATAAAGGAGTACAATTCTGTTTTCGTCATCTGTAAATTGAAGATGTAAATTCTTTACAAAATGTCTTTTCTGCGAAGGATTTTATTTTTATTGTCATTTGCTGTCCGTGAAAAATATTCCATATCTGAATGTTAGAAAGTTCACTACCTTTCCTCTCAACCTTTCAAATGTTCCGTGCGATGATTCCTCATTTCAAGGTCAAGCTTGTTGTCCCTCTTCTTGAGTCAGAATCTGCGTGAATTACGTGATTTACCATTTTGGCCATTCCAAAATTGCGCAAGGAAAACAAAATCAAAAGTGAATCATAAATCAAAATCATGAGTGAACTATATTTTAAAATGTTGAAATGGCGGAAACTCCACCACCTAGGGATACATATTTAACCCATGGTAAGGGAAAGCAACTGACTCCTGCATCCAAAACCCCTTACACTTCCTCTTAAAGGGGCTTTCACTTAGCAGATCCTGCTTCCTTTAATACAACAGGAAGAAACTCCTGTTTATCTGCATAATCTACATCGATACTAAGTTATAATGAGCTCCCCATAAAGAGTCATATGACGTCAAAAGAAAGTTCTCAAGTTGATCGAAATGTAAACAAAATAAACCAAAACGTATCAGAAACTTCCCCAAGAAATCGAACGAACACATCAAAGAGAGAACGAATGAAAACAGATAGAAGTGCAATAATAATGGATGGTCTAGAAATATATTGGGAACAGTCTGAGAGAATGCACTAAAAAATCTAAAATAAGACATAACCATTGTATTGCGAACAGATCTACAGCTATGGCAAAAAAAGATTGAAACACACGTTCTTCTGGTTCTGTGAAGATTGTAACAAACACTCAAAGGAATAAAACATATTGTATGCTTAGTGTTCTAATATTTATTGAACAAAAGTACAATACATGATGTGTGGTGCCTTTCCTTCCTAGTTTTTAGCATTTTTCAGTTCTTGTAGTGACAATCATCGTCACTCCAGTCCTTATATTTATTACAAAATTTGAGACGGTCCTGGATGTTCTTCCGGCTAAGAGGCTTCTTCGCAGGCGCGCGTGATGACAAACCATTCCCCACTAACCTCCTTCTGTTTGTGCACGCTGATACTGATATACTCTTGCTTTCTGCCAGTCCCTCAGCAGGTGCACACTACTGTCCGCCCTTTCGCGCGGACTAAATCGACAGGGAAAGCGATCCTGGCATTCTGAACTAACTTTTCGCCGTCCTGACTGTGCTCTTGCTTCATAACCACCTCTCTACTGCCACATTTTAATGATCATGAACACAGTGATAGGACTGGTGTAACATCTGGTAGCAATCTGACAGCTGCTGAGGCCTTCCTCATGAAGGGCAATGATGAATGACCGAGTTCCCCATTCTGATCACGTCTGGAGAAAGGGATTAATGCTTCAGTTTGCTCCTTTAAATTATCCTGTGAGACTTAAGTCGAAACAAAACTTGAGGTTTACCTTAATTTCATAGCTATTAGTTAAAAGAATGAGTTTAGTGCATCACAGATTATTAAAAAATGGAATGGCAGACGTGACTCACCGTAGAGGGGGATCTGAAGATTTGCTGAAACAGATTTCTTCTGCAGTCCTCGTGAATTTCAGGCAAGCTGTGGTCACCCTCGGAAACCTAATCCACCGATACAACTTCTGCATAACTTAATGCTTGATTCGAGGCATAGTAAATCGAAAATTCGAAGCAAATCATAGGTATTTCACCAGCTCCTTGAGTGACGACTCAGACATAAGAAAACAGTATCAGAGTGTCTGTGCCAAAGCAAACATGATTATAAGGAACTTCAGATTCTGTACGAGCGAAGCTAAAGACATTCTTTTTTTGTATTCCTACCTTTTCCCCTACGCTAATATTTAAGGGTTGCAAATTCGGACTAATTATAAAAACGTTTTGGCTGAACTCTAAATTTGCTTTATAAAAGACCATTTAGACTGCTGCATGAATTACCTCCAAGATGCTCAGCTTCGCAAATGTTCGCTAACCACAATGTCTCGATACCCCCCCCTGAAGTAACAAGACATACTCAATACAGTCTAATACAAAGAATTCAAACTTCAGGCAATCCAAGTGTCCAAGCTATTCAGCAGTCTCGCTTTTTTATTTTCTAAACTCTGAGTTTCATGGTATGAAAATGTTTGTCTACGTAATATCTCCACTTATTATCATTATTAATATTTTCATTAACTAAATTTTTATTTTTAGTCTTATTTTTGTGTTTTAGTTTTTGTTATTAATTTTATTATTGCTTATTTCATTACTTGTACCTTTATTGACTTTTTAGTCCTACTTCTGATTTTAGATTAGAATTATTACTAGCTATAGCTGTACTATGGAAGCTATTTTAACTTCTGACAATAAAGTCTCCAGATTTCAATTTCCATTTAATTTTTGAGAGACGTATAACAATTCTCTCTCTCTCTCTCTCTCTCTCTCTCTATATATATATATATATATATATATATATATATGTGTGAGTTGGAAAAAAGGTCAGTAATAAGCATACAGATCAGCAAATCTTGAAATTCAAGTAATTACACTTAAAATAAGTAAGATATTACTTACTTAATAAGTACTCGTAATACGTATTAATTAACTTCGTCACTGATACTCAGTAATGAGTAAATAACTCATGAGAAAATATTTATTAAAAGCATATAAATTTCATTGTAAAAGGAACATTTTAATAATAATTAATTCTATTTGTAATAATTCTTGTAATTATACTTTTCAGAATGATTAATAGGAGGGGGAACAAATTAATGACGCGAGATTATTAATTATGATAAGCACTATTAATTAATAATGAGTAATTAGTACATTAGAAAGTTCTGGATTTAAAATTTTGAATATATATATATATATATGTATATATATATATATATACAGGGTGGTCCAAAAGTTCTTATGTATTTTGCTAAAATAATAGTGCTTTAGGATAAAAATGTAGTAACATAATTAGATGTATTTTTATTTATCAAACTTAGGTCTAAGATTCGACGTGAGCACCATCAGTATCTCTGCAAATCTCAAATCTCTCCACTGCATTGCGGAACACATTCTCAAGCGTCTCTGGGATTATTTTAGCGACTGCCGCGACAATGCGGGTTCGCAGATCCTGCAGGTCTGTAACTCTTGTTTTCTAACCTCAGACTTTGTAAAATCCCACTCGAAGAAGTCTAATGGTGCTAAATTCGGAGATCGTGCTGCCCAGGGCCTGTTTCCACCACGTTCACTCCAGCGATTTGGTAAGAGCTCATCAAGGTACGCCCGAACGATGTTTGCATAGTGACATGGAGCTCCATCTTCTTGAAAGACTACAGTGTCGAGAATGGCATCTAAAGAAGCTGGGGTTCAAAAAAACTGCTGAAACATGTCAAGATAAATTGGCCCTGTTACCGTACCTTCTGTAAAGAAAAAAGGTCCATAAATCTTCGATCTTGTCATACCCAACCAGACATTAACTTTAGGAGAATCTCTCTCCCATTCGTAGAACTTGGTTGTTTTTCCACTAGCCCAGAAACGGCAATTATGTCGATTAACCTTTCTACATCGTTGAAGAGAATGTGGTTTAACAAGTTTTCGGTATGAATCAATTCTGTGAACATAGCGGCTCGTCTTGGATAATCTTCTTCGTGTATCTCATGTAGCACTTGAATATGTTAACTTTTCTTATTTAATGTTAATTTTAAAATCCTTAGGACAGTCGGTTTTGGTATGCTCAGCCTACGTGATGCTGTGCGAGTTGACATTCTAGGATTTGTTTCAAAGGCATCTTTTACCAATTCAACATTTTCCTGAGAGGTACCTGGACGTCCAGATCTTGCCTTATCATGAACAGATCCTATTCTTTTAAATTTATTGACCAGCTCGTGAATTACTTTGTCTGTAAGTCCTGATTTGTAAAATCTTTTTTTGAATTTTTCTCGAATTTCTTTGCATTTCTTCGCTTGGCTACGTAGTGTTATTACCATCACACGTTTTTGTACATCCATCATCATCATCGATGGCCTGTAGAAAATAAAATAGAAATGTCATTATTTCAGCAAAATAGATAGGGACTTTTGGACCACCCTGTGTATATATATACCTTTGGTAACCTTTGGTTAGCTTCCGCCCGAATTGTTCATTCTGACGAAGGTCAAGCTTTTCACTCCACCTTAGACCTACAGTTTATCGTGGAATCCGAACCACGCCCCACCAGCAGCCCAGCGTCTAGGCCACCCAGGGTACCCATTTATCTACCAATCACTTTCTTTATTGTGTGGAAGGATGAACAGGTGGGTTTTGCTGCGCGCCGGCTGCAGTCACCGGGTGTATATATATATATATATATATATATATATATATGATACTTTATGAGGATTTTAACGACGGTTCAGGTCGACCTGTGGTCGACCCCTCTGCAGCATCCCACCTCATTTGCGAGATTTGGTGGAGGAGGGAATTGCTTTTTTCGATCTCCTCCTGCTTACGTATGGCTGATCAGGGACTTTGCCCAGGAACCTGTACAGCTAGTTCATGAAATTATTGAGGTTGGTGTGCTGGAGGTTCCCCAGTTTTTGAGGCAGCACATTAAAAAGTTTTGGGTCTCGTATACCATATACGATATACGTCTATATTCCATTAAGGTGCAGTGACAAGCTTGACCTTTGTCAAACTGAACAATTCGGGCGGAAGCAAAACCAAGGTTAACCAAGGATATATACAGTATATATATATATATAACTACACAAAACTGGTATAGATGGAAAGTTTGAAAATATGGATGGTCGAGTTTTCCTTTAGCTTGTGTAGAGCAAGCTTGATGTATGAGTTTTGTTTTGATTGAATATACACGTATATAAACAATAGTTGCATTTATATATGTCCTCACGGTGGTAAATTTGCGTTGCATCTCCCTCTTGATGAACCATGCATGCTCCTGAACTCTATAGTACTCAAAGTGTTTATAATACAAACTAAGGAAAATGCAGGTAAAAATTCATGAATAGAATTATTTTCTTGAATATATCGAAATACTGTAAATACTATTACTTTCAACTGTCATGAACTGTGTATGGAACTCTTTATACAGAGCCTATACATCGTTAAAAGGAAGCTGATCCAAATACCATATTATCATAAACTAATTTAATCTCATTTTACGGGTTAGATTCGACCTTTTTTAGGACAGATTTGGTTAGGTTAAAGCATATTAGGTGAGGTTAAATTAGATTTCAGTAATTTTCTGCTTCGAAGATTTTCCTTTTTGAGAACACTCATGCTCTTCCCATACCCCTATATCGGGTATTACTATTACGACTTGCATAGTAACAGTAATTGGGCAGTTTTTCGGACAAGTAATTTTCCAAGGCATGTTAGTAGTTGACAGTTAAAACTATTCAAATTTTAATTAATTTAACGCAGTAATAATAGTCAGTAGGGCCAGAAACTGGCACAGGGCTCAGACCAACGAATGCTACCCACTTGTTTTAACTCCTATATTATAATTACCAGCATTATCGGGATCCGAACACTCGGTCTCAATGTCTTCATTTCGCTTATAGTGAAACGATGTTACTTAATGAATTTCGGATGCTGACTAATGCAGTACAATTTTCATTTCCACACAATGAAAAGGGATCCAATGCCCAAACCATCAAAAGACGGGGGGGGGGGGGGGGAGTCATACAAACGTAAAAACGCGTCCCATTAACTTTGACTGACTTTATTCAGGCTTACGCCATACACTTTATTATATATTGTTAGAGGTATTATCAAAACAAAATGTTAAATTAAATTAACATAAGCTAACCAAAACTAAACAAACAAACAATCCTTATTCAGAAAGAATTCGTTACGTAAGCTGTAAATCACATCCAGTAGAGTAAGGAATGTTGGCATCAACATTTAACTTTGTATTCTAGAGGCAAGTAATCTAATCAGAGCATTCTTATTTGAATATGTCGTTGGGAAGCATAAATGAGAGCTTTTCAGGCAAAGATCTTTGAGAGTCATTTCAATTCTTATAAAAATTTTAGATTGGTTGTCAACTCGTCGTAGTGATTTCGGAGTTTTATATAAAAATCAATAAAATATAAATAAAAGTCAGTAATAAGAATAATAAAAATAATAATAATAAAAATAATAGAATAATCTAGAAGAGAAAGGAGAAAGGAAGTTAAAAATTAAAAGGAATATGAATAATAGCGAAATAACATTAAAAATAAGGACAAGAAATAGAGAAACTAATAAATAATGAGAAAATAACAAATTAAGAATTAATATTATGTAAATACAGGGTGTTCATAAAGTCACGCGAGTGAATATGGTAAAGTGTACATACATATTCACTTGCGTGACTTTATGAACACCCTGTATCTCAGTGGAGTTATAGTCTTATAACAATATTTAAAGCGATATACCTTGAGTTACAAGAAAAGGTCAGTTATTTGTATGTGTTGTTGGAAATTATCTTAGTCGAACTTTTGGCGCAGCTGATGACTTTTTCTCTGACTGCTCTTTTCCCAAAGTAGATCTTTCCTCCTCTCACGTAACACGTTTGTACGAGTTTATCTTTCTTAAATTTTAGCATTTTGTTATATATTTCTTTCCTGTACTCACAAAGCGATACCTTGGTTAACCTTGATTTTGCTTCCGCCCGACTTGTTCATTCTGATGAAGGTCAAGTTTGTCACTCCACCTTAGACCTACAGTTTAACGTGGAATCCGAACCACGCCCACCAGCAGCCCAGTGTCTTAACCACTAGGCTACCCAGGGTACCCATGTAGCTACCAACCGATTATTTTACTGTGTGGAAGGATGAACAGCTGGTTTTTGCTGCGCACCGCCTGCTGTCACCAAGTGTCGATCTCGGGGCCGACGGATTCGTAGTCAGCGAGGTTAACCACTACACCACCGAGGCGCATTTATGAATATATTGGGTTTAATTTGTATGAGAGCACTTCTAATTTCAGACTTCCAGTGGGGACCACAAAGCTTAAATTTAACTATTCTTTTACAACAACGGCAGTAATCTAGATGAATACATTGATTTACTGTACAAAATTAAGTCATTATCAGATAACCCCAAATATTCTCACTGCATAATAATGGGGGACTTTAACGCGCATGTGAACTCGGAATTCTTTGTAGAATTGGGTAACATGTGCCAGTCGGCCAAATTAAGTATAAGTGATGTAGATGTATTAGGGGTAACCAGTGGTAATTTTACATACGTTAGTGATATGAATGGTACCATCAGGTGGATTGATCATTGTCTCACTAGTAATAATCTAAAGGATCGAATTGATAGAGTCCATATTTTGCATGATTTCCTTCTTTCTGATCATAGACCGTTAGAACTATTAATTAATTTTACCAACGTATGCGCAACACGACATAGCAAGAACTCAAGAGGTAAAATAATCGCGTCAGTTGGTCTAGTGTTAATCTGCAACAGAGAATAGAATACAAAGACAGAACAAGTCACCTCTAATAATTTAGAAATTTTGCATCTTGCCTGTAGTAATCCTTGCTCAAATGATTGTCACTGTAAACTCATAGATAGGTATTATAGGAAGATAGTATCCCTGTTAAGAGAAGCAGGAAGCCCCCTGATTAAATCTTACAACTACCATACTAAGATTATTCCTGGATGGAATGAATTTATTGCCCCCCCTGAAGAGGGAATCGAAAGACGCCTACGATTTGTGGTGCTTTCATGGTAGACCCGATTAGGACCAGTATACATGAATATGTGTAGAAGTAGGGGTCAGTATAAGGCAGCCATAAGGCGATGTAAACAGGTAGAAGAATCTATTCGAGCATCAAAAGCCTGTGAAGCTCACATAAATAACGATAATAACAAATTTTGGAAATTTGTTAAGAATCAAACGGGTGTCAAAAATGCCTTCCCTCCGACAATCGATGGGGTGTCGAGGAAGGATGACATTGCAAAGCTGTGGAAAAACCACTACTCAAACATTTTTAACAGTGTGAGTAGAGATAATATTAAGACAAGGGGAAATACTTTGATATCAGCTCCTGAAGTAAAGAGGTTAATTAAAGAGTTAAAGACTGGTTCTGTGTCAGAGGTAGATGACCTATCGAATGAGCACTTAAAATATGCCAATGACGTGGTATGTCTGCATATATCATTGCTTTTTTCAGCCATACTTCCTCATAGCTATATCCCTGCAGAGTTCATGAGGGTATATACAGCTTGCCCTAGTCAAAAATAAGTATGGAGACATTCTGTCCAGCAATAATTACAGGCCTATTGCTATCGCTTCCTGCTTCTCGAAACTACTAGAAAAACTTTTGTTACTCCGATTAAATGATTACTTTTGGACATCTCCGAATCAGTTTGGTTTTAAAAGGTCCCACTCAACTGACCTGTATATCTATGTACTTAAGGAAATAATATCTAAATACACTGACAGTAATTCAACTATTTATAGATGTTTCCTAGATATAAGTAACGCATATGATAGAGTAAACCACAATATTTTATTTAAAAAACCAGAAGCCAGGAAGATTCCCATGTACATATTAATTTATTGAAATTTTGGTATTCCCACCAATCTTTTACTGTTAGGTGGGGCAATGTACTATTCGAATGTTTTGGCTCCTCTTGCGGATGGAGACAAGGCTTCTTGTTCTCTCCTCTGCTATTTAATGTGTATATTGATGGATTAATTGCTTCACTTAATAAGGCAACAGTGGGATGTTGTGTAGATAACACAAGGATAAATAACCTAGTTTATGCAGGTGATATGGTCTTAATAAGTCCCTCTGTTAAAGGTCTGGATCGGCTACTAAAAGTCTGCGAAGTGTATTCGCAGAAACATGATATTCTTTTTAATGTTACAAAAACTAAGGTTTTGCAATTTCATCCTAAAAGCTGTAATCAACCAGTTGATATTAGGTTTAAAATGAGAGGTGAAGTAAATGAGGACGTACAAGAGTTTAGTATTTGGGTCAAACTATCATCAGCTCCCTGAGTGATGACTCAGATATAAGAAAACAATCTCGAAGCCTTTGTGCTAAAGCGAATATGACTATAAGGACCTTCCGGTTCTGTACAAGTGAAGCTAAAGACACCCTGTTTCGTACTTTCTGCAGTAATATATATACGGACAGCAATCTGAGTGAATTATAAAAAGGGTTCTGGCAGAACCCTAAATTTGCTGTATAACAGGTCTTTTAGACTCTTAAGTCTTACATAAATTACCCGAGATGCTTAGCTTCGCAAATATTTGCTACCCGCAATGTTCCGAACTTCCCGGAGGTAACAAGACGTGTTCAATACAGTCTACTGCAAAGAATTAAAAAATCAACCAACCCGATTATCCAAGCTATCCATGAGTCCTGCCGTTTGTCCTCTAAGCTATGGAATTCATGGTACGAAAACGTCTGTCTGTAGCTCGACTTAACTTCGACATTAGTGTATTATTTCTAATCAATTGTATATATTTCTATCCTTAGTATGTGAACTGTCATTGTCTTATTAATATTTGTCATATGGACTATAGTCTGCCAATAAACCTTTTCATTTTCATTTTCATTATTTTATCACCATCATTGCTGAACCTTCCCACTCGATGCGCTTGGGTGATGATCTTTTGAGGGATGTTCAAGCGAAGTTTATCCCTTATAGCTTCTGTGACTACTACATTAGCATTTTCTTTTTAGCTTCCCTCTGGGACACCGGGAAAAAGGAAAAAGATTTTATGGGTCTCATCTCTTTTTTTTCACTGTCGAGTTGTTCGTTTTCATTCTTCTGAACTTCAGCAAATTTTCTCATTGTAAATATTTTCTCATTCATGTTGTTGACATGTTGTTTTAGGTCAGTTGTTTCTTTGGATCAATGAAAGAAAGCCACTCCCAGCCTTCTTTAGTTAGCTTTATAAGGATAACTAACGAAAATATCACGCCCTAACCTAACCAATCGTTAGATCAACTGTACGCCCTTGACGATTGGTTACGTTAGGTCGTTATATTTTCGTTAGTTAGCCTTATAAAGCTAACTGAAGAAGGCTGGGGGTGGCTTTCTTTCATTGATCCGTTTCATTTTATAAGTGCTTTGTTTCTTGTTCTAATTTATTAATCTTAACGCCTTTTGAGCCCAATTTCGCCATGCATTCAAGGAAGAAAATGTATGAATCCACGTAAGACAGAAGTTGTGTATTTTCACTTTACTCCCTTGGTTTGGCGTTGCTGTGAGCAAAATTATTCTCCGCTTCGCTTAAGGGATGGCCCCTCCCCCCGCTTCGGTGGAGGGAGGCGGGATAAATTCTTGCGTTTGTTGGTCTGAGTTATTTTTATTCACCATTTTCTGGTATTTTTTTATTTTGTTTTTATGCAATACGTTTGCTAACACGTTTGCTCTGTACAATACGTTTATTAACAAGATGAATGGTGAATGAGAAAATATTATGTCGCTTATTAAATCGTGTTCTTGTTTTTAACCATTAAATCATGTTACATGAATTTACTGTTGTTAACTTCACGTGTTAGCTGTCATAGGTGGTGCGGTGTGTTCGTTTGTTCGTTACTACTAAGCTCTTTTCAAGGTCAACTGCTGCTCTGTACGAATGTCCCTTCGGCCTGTTAAAGGGAGTGCCAGAAGTCACAAGAGAAATTGAAGTAAAATTATGACGTAATCATTTTAGTTGACTACTGTAGGTAAACTGAACAAGATTCTGACATTGTAATCACATACTCACACTTTCGATGGGATTATAGAGCATTGTTTCAACAACATTAATCACTGTCAATTTTTCATATGAGAGGAGGAGTACAAGAAGCCGCATGAAGCACTGGTACTGGCACTGGCACTGGCGATTATTCTATTACCTTAGATTGAATTAAAATTGGATAATCTATTCGTTCAAAGAATTTGGTGTATTGATTCTTTTTATTTCGCCAAAACAGAATTAACTCAGACAGAAAATATATATTTTGTAAATTGATGGAATCTTTTTTTCATTGAAAACTAATCCGTGGAAATTGCCTTCAGTATTGATATATATATATATATATATATATATATATATATATATATATATATATATATATATATATATAATATATGTGGGAATGAACTCAGAATGGTCCCCTGAGTTTTTTATGATACACACAGACAGTGCATGGAACAAGGAATTCTTCTTGGATAATTAAATCCACTATAGTCCGAGTAAGTAATGGTAAATGACAAATACCATAGTTTTTCTTTTTCATGATGCTAGCCCGACGTGGGCAACGGGTCACTCGCAAAGAGGTCCCATAAATATAGCTTCCCTCACCAGCTATCTGCAAAGCAGACAGGATCCAGCTTTGGGACATGGATCTAGGGTTTAAAGCAGCCTAGCCCTGCTACATTTAGAACCTCAATATAAGCAAAAGACTCGCTGTCTTCACGTCAGATTGAATACATCAAAGAAAAAGGGGTAACTTTTATATTTTAGCCAAAACCAAAACTTAAACCTCAACTGGCAGAATTGAGCGTCCACTTTTCAAGGCACATAACATGTCCGTTTCAAGATGGGAATGAACTCAGAATGGTCCCCTGAGTTTTTTATGATACACACAGACCGTGCATGGAACAAGGAACTCTTCTTGGATAATTAAATCCACTATAGTCCGAATAAGTAATGGTAAATGACAAATACCATAGTTTTTCTATTTCATGATGCAAAAAAAAAAAAAACTATGGTATTTGTCATTTACCATTACTTATTCGGACTATAGTGGATTTAATTATCCAAGAAGAGTTCCTTGTTCCATGCACGGTCTGTGTGTATCATATATATATTATATATATATATATATATATACAGGGTGGGCCGTAAGTTTCCATACATAGGAAAAATAAACATTTTTTTATGGACAACCATTTTTTTATATAATATGTTCTACATGGTTGCCATTGTTTTGAAAAACACATTTCAATACGTGTTCCCACTGTTGATGAACACGCATTAGCACAGTGACGTTATGCTTGTAATGGCGTTGGTGATACGTTCCTTTAGATGATTTATGTCTCGTATCTTTTCCTGATACACCATGGCCTTCAAGTGCCCCAAAGATAGAAATCAAGGGGGGGGTGAGATCTGGGGATCTGGGAGGCCACTCCACAGGACCACGCCGACCAATCCAAGCATCCGGAAACTGCTGATCCAATACCGACGCACGTGAAGACCATAATGAGGTGGAGCTCCATCTTGCTGGAAGTAAACTGGGAAGTTACCTTCCTCGTTTAGCAGGGATGGGAAAATCTCTTCTTGCAACATGTTAGATACCTTTCGGCATTAAGATTTCCACTGACAAAAATTGGTCCAATAATTCTGTCCCCCATATCCCGGCCCACACCATCACTTTACCGGCACCTTGCATCTTCGTCGGACTCAGCCAGTTAGGGTTAGCATTACTCCAATAACGTATGTTTTGCCGATTAACCTCTCCATTGACGTAAAAATTTGCTTCATCAGTAAACAAGATCTTACGTCAAACGCATATTCTTAGGGTATCTGAAACATAAAAACAAACGTTTAATTTTTCCTATGTATGGAAACTTACGGCCCACCCTGTATATATATATATATGCACACACTCGTATATGTGTATATTGTAGTGATTTTCTTTCAATGTAATGACTTTTATTTTGTATTAACATGATTTTTACTTACCTAAATGATATTTGTTATAGCGAATTTATTCTGTATTATAAACTTTAACGTTTTCGTTTTATCTATACTGAATTTCGTTTACCAGCGGAGAATGGCTGGCTGACTTGGCAGCGTGTCTGGTTTGGCCAAACGTAAGGGAAACCAAAATTTGAAGCAGATTTCTTATGATTTTATCCAATGTAACTTTTGAAACACGGTGATTAAAGGTAGGTCGAATTAAGATGAATATGACATTCAAAGAGAGAGCAGTTAAATTGACCTAAGCCCACTATTATTAACGGAATTTACAATCAAAAACACTATGATACACAACGGGTCTTTATTGACCAGTGGTTCTGAACTGGGGGTACGCGTACCCCTGTAATCTTAGGGGGTACGCGACGGGGTCCTGAAAATATAACCCTTTTAATTTTATATACGATTAACAAATGGCCACGAGTCACACGGTCGTAAAGAAAGTAAAAGTCCTCTATACATCTCGAAAATTCAGAAAATCCCTTGAAAGAGTTCAAGGGGTACAGAAGAAGAAAAAGGTTCAGAATCGCTGTTATAGACGATCCCTTTCGATCATAACCTTCAGCAAAAATCTGTTTGAAAATGAGGCGCAGGGTTGCCAAATGTAAATTTCAAAACTAACTACTCTCTGGGCATACCAACTAGGATTTTAAAATTAATTTCTCTCTCTCTCTCTCTCTCTCTCTCTCTCTCTCTTCTCTCTCTCTCTCTCGGCAGTTAATATAAAACAAATTTCTAATTAATAACCATGTCAAATTGCATTGATAACAATCACATTAATTACATTTATTACAATATATATATATATATACACGCAGTGCGTTCGAAAAGTCTCTCCGCAGTGCTATGTTAAACGCATAGGAAATTGAAAAACTACAATGTTTTCATTCAACCATGATTTAGTAATTTTATTACATAACCTTTTGATTTTACAGCATGTGTTGAAAGTGTTTTCTACCATTTTGCAGGCACAGAGCAACTCGTCTACACTTGTCAAACACTTTTTTTAAAGTGATGGTTGATAGTGAAGCAATGTAAGTGGATATTGCGGTTTTTAAGTTCTGAATTGTTTTCGGGCGGTCTTTATAAACAACACCTTTTGCCGCTCCCCACAAGAAATAGTCAGGCGGCGTAAGGTCTGGGGATCGTGGAGGCAGTGGCGTAGCTAGAGTTTGTGCCGCCCGGGGCGGTCCTTGAGTTTGCCGCCCCCCTGAAACACAACACAATACACATAACAAACATACTTAAAAAAAGTGAAAACGACGTATAGAAAAAAACTGTGAAAAATATATAGGACATGTTTACTTCTGAAGTGAAAAAATTAACTACAACATTCTACAGTTATTTTTCTTGCTTTTCTGTTAGCAAAATCTTCGATGACATTGTCGAAGTCTATTTCGTCTGTCAATTGTTGTTCTATAGACAGTATGGCAATATTTCTCAACCGCAAGGTGCTCATAGTAGATCTTAGGTAATTCTTTAACAGTTTTAGTTTAGAAAAATTCCTCTCACAGCTAGCAACACTAACAGCAATTGTGAGAAAAATCCGCAGCAGTTTTACAATTTGGAACCGAGTTACCAAGATTATACTTTACAACTAATACCAGCATATTAGTTTTGATATTGATTATTTATAAATATTAAACGCATATTTATAGATTATAACGTATTTACAGAACTTTATGGGTTATTTCCCTTTTTAATGAAATAATGCATTTATACCAATGCTATTATTAATTAAGCACAACTAAGCGCTTAAATAGGTATGATGGTCAATAAGGCCATCTTCAAGGGAACACAATCCTTACCATTGTCGGAAATTAACGAAGTAAGCAGTGTTTCGTGGAAAAATAAAATTGTCTGGCGTCTTGTATCCTTCTACTGTCCCGACATAAAAAAAACCCTTTTTTTTCATTGCAGTAGACCAAAAGTGCCGCCCCTCAAAAAGTGCCGCCCGGGGCGGACCGCCCCCTCCGCCCCCCTATAGCTACGCTAGTGCGTGGAGGCCAAAGCCCCTTGAAATTATGCGATCCCCAAACACATCATGCAGTAGCTCCATCGAAAGGTGAGCAGTGTGTGCCGTGGCACCATCTTGCTGGAAGTATGCATTCAGTATTTCCATTTGGTTTCGCTGTCAATAAATGGACATTTATCGTGTTTTCAAAGAAAAATGGGACCGACAATTCGCTTTCTTGATACTGCAACCCAAACGCCGATTTTCTGGTCGTGCAATGGTGTTTCATGAATTACTAAGCTATCGACACACACCATTGCCACGATCCCAACTCTGTCACAGTACTGACACGATCGAGTTTAAACCGGCTGAAACCGGCTTAGCGCGCATATACTGGCTATAGCACGTTGACTGCGGAGAGACTTTTCGAACGCACTATATATACAGTATATTAGAGGCGGTTCATTAGAGCGAGAGGGCGAGAAGAACTAAGCTTCATCAGATACTGTTGGAAGAATAAGCAAAAGTAATTATGTAATATAAGGAGAATTTTCTGGTCGGCGCGGCGAAACACCTAATTATTCGGCACACAATTTTTTATCATTTTCTATTTTATGATTGAACATTATTTTCTGATAATTTTCCGATAAATTTGTCTATGAGTAGTATGGTTGCATTTGTGATGACTGAAAATGTTGCATGCAATTCTAAGGTCATGATCTTGAATAATCTTCCCTGTCCCTATTTGATCTTGGTTTTACATTTTATCTTTACGATTGGTAGGACAAACTAGTGTGTGTGTGTATATATATATATATATATATCAGTGGCGTGCGGTGGGTGTGTCCACAGGGTAAGCGGTAGCTGCAAATATGTACCGTATTTCCCGGCGTATAACGCGCACTCTAATTTTGAAGAGAAAATTTAGGAAAAAATATACCTCCTACCTCACTTCACATATATAATTTTAACGAGTTTATTTTAACGCAGGGTGATTTTTTGGAGTATTTTGGGGGGAAAAAAAGTGCGCGTTATACGCCGGGAAATACAATATATACATATATATTAGGGTGTTTCATACCTATAGGGTAAAATAAAAATGAGCTTGGAGTTTTAATCCACACGTTTCTCCGTATTCTAAAGAACAGGAAAACACGTTTGTGCAAGTTTGAACCAGATCGCGCTGCATTTAGAGGTCCCCAACTTTGACGACTTTTTGTCAGTTCATTTCTCGCCTGTCTGCAGTGAAGACGGTTTTCTTCGTCACTTGAGCGGTTCGTGTTGTATAGCCTATTGGACAACTATGGAGGTAATTATATATGCTACTAATTATCTCATTTTACTGTGGTATTGAAATTTATTATTATTTAATTTCTGTCATTTTACTGTGGTAGTGATATTTATTATTAATATTACATGAAATTAATTAGTCTGTGCATATGGACAACTAAGCTGGTAATTATTTATGATACTAATTAATGTAATTTTACTGTGGTATTGAAATTTATTTAATTAATGGATTGTCAAAGAGAACGTAGTGTACACGTATCAGTTTTATAAATAAAGAAAAGCAGTAACTGGGACTCGAACCAGTGTCATAGCCGTTTGGCGGCATCGCTCAAGTCGGCGTACACAGCACGCTATCCACTCCCTAGATGGTGTAGTGGATAGCGTGCTGTGTACGCCGACTTGAGCGATGCCGCCAAACGGCTATGACACTGGTTCGAGTCCAGTTACTGCTTTTCTTTATTTAATTAATGAAATTAATTACGATGTGAAATTATTTCTGTGGAATTATTTAGTTTGTTTTCTTTTCCAGGTGTCTACCAGAGCGAAAACAGAAGTTCTTATTGGCCAGACGGATGCGAACATCACATCAAGTGGCCTTCCAACTCAGTTGCAAGTACTCAAAAAGTACTTTTACCACCAAAAGGAGCAAAAATTTGGACGTACTAAATGCCTGAACCTGTGCCTGGATGCCTGTCTCATATTTGGGAGAGAGCGAGAATCCCCATGATGCGTCGAGATTCGGCCTTGAGGAAGATGGAATCCCTTCTCAAGGAATACGACCGGCTTGTGAAGCACAAGTCACATAAAGCAGAGTCCTTCCGAGTGAAGGAGGCGATGTTCAAGGAGGCAATAGCGAAGGAGATCATGGACATTGCTCATTCACAGGCTAAGGAAATGATGAAGAATCAGGAGGACATCCACTTTCTCGACATGCAGCGTGAAGATCCAAATTCCTGCAGCATGGGCCCTGTTGACATGAAGCTTCACTATAAGGAGATTAGGAAAAGGAAGAGGCTGGACAAGATTAAGGAACAACAGGAGAAGGCCAGGAAGGAACAAGGAGCTGCAGAAGATACGGGGGCTTTAGTGATTTCAACTTCGTCAGAGACTGACTCAGATGTCGTTGACCCAACCGTGGAAGTTTTTCCATCCTCCTCCAAGGGAAATACCAAGAAGCGACGCAGGAATCTGATCTCACAGGATGTGACGACTACCTACGATCGGCTGAATATTTTGTACCGCGATTCAGCTATGTCGTACGCTGCAGCGGCTAAATCACTAGGTTTTGACTTGGATGAACTGTCCATTTCTGCCAGTACCATGTACCGCACACGCAAGGCTCTCAGGAAGGTGGCTGCTGAAAGTTATCAATCCGACGAAGTTTGTCCTGGGCAGCCTCTTGTCTTGCATTGGGACGGTAAGCTCCTACCTGACAATGAGCAATGGAAGGAGAGCGTTGACCGGATCGCCGTCCTCGTCTCTGGCGACGGCAAGGAGAAGTTGCTCGGAGTTCCTAAGGTGACGTCCGGAACCGGCGAGAAGATAGCGCGAGTTTGCTTGGATTTGGTCAAGGAACACAGGATGGAAGAGCGCGTGCGGGGACTGTCTTTCGACACGACAGCGTCGAACACCGGGATTCATATCGGGGCCTGCGTCCTGATTGAGAAAGGTCTTGGCAGAGAACTCATGTACTTCCCCTGTCGGCATCACATCTATGAAGTCATCCTCAGCTCCGTCTTCAAGCGTGCATACGGCCCTTCAAGTGGCCCGATATACCCGTTTCAAGAGGTTTCAGGCACAATGGAAGTTCATCGACCGGTTGGACGTGCGGCCGTACGATTTTGCTCAAGTCAATGACTCTATGAGGGAACTGAGGGAGAAGTCAGTCCTGCTGGTGAGAGGGATGGTGAGCACGTCGCATCAGCGCGATGACTACAAGGAACTGCTACAGTTGGTTCTCATCTTCCTGGGAGAAGCAAAAG
The DNA here is from genome assembly GCA_023014485.1 of Bathynomus jamesi. Classification (NCBI taxonomy): domain Eukaryota; kingdom Metazoa; phylum Arthropoda; class Malacostraca; order Isopoda; family Cirolanidae; genus Bathynomus; species Bathynomus jamesi. The sequence continues at coordinate 375,415 of JAJOZX010003073.1, forward strand.
TGGTGGATTTCCCTCTCAGAGCCCCTGGCGCTTACCATCACGCTCGATGGATGGCGATAGCCATCTACTCCTTGAAAGTAATTCTACTGAAGAAGCAGTTCAAGATGTCGAGTCACGAGTTGGAAGCTCTGACAGCCGTAGGTCTCTTCGTGTCCCTCGTCTACATCCGAGGTTGGACTGTGCTGCAACCTCAAGCAAGGCTGCCGCAGTTGATCTGGAATTTCTGCGTGACGCGGAAGCCTTTGCCATGTCGGGATATTCGTGTGTTAACGCTGCGCAAGAAGCCATGTCTCGACACCTATGGTACATCTCTGAGACTCTTATTGCCATGGCGTTCTTCGACGCAGAGTGGCAGATGAAGAAAAGGCTCAGATGGTCGTCAGTTTGGGTAAGCCAGCATCGAAAAAGGAACTCAAGCGACCCCAAGGGAAGAACGTCAGGAATCTGCCTCGAACACCTGGCGGAGTTCGTGATAGGAAAGACGATGGCTTTCTTCCATGCATTCGACTTGGACACAGAATTCTTGAAAAAGCCAGTTGCCGAGTGGACTGAAGTAGAGGGCTTCAAGCAAGCAGCGGCAACTGTTAACAAAATCTCTGTCGTCAACGATCGGGCCGAAAGAGCCATCGCGCTCACCAAAGAGTTCAACTGTTCTCTGACGAAGAACGAAGAGCAGAAGCAGTATTTGCTCAAAACTGTGATGCAGCATAGGGCGAAATACCCGAATAAAACCAAGAAGGATTTCAGGACAAATGATTCGCAAGAAGTGGTTATGTTTTTTGTATCTTTGTGAAAATGTGTAGTGAAATGGTACTCGTTTGTTGATAAAAATTCATTGACAGATTTTTGTTTAATTTTTTCCGTTTATGATCTGCCAGAGCATCAAACTGGGGACCCGTAAACTTTAAACTATTGAATTAATACTTCGGTTTATCAGTCTCCTCAGCAAATGGAACAAGGGGATCCATGTGGATTAAAATTTTTCCAAACATTTAATTTATGAAACACCCAAAATATATATATATATATATACACATTATAAAAGCATCATAACTTTATATTAGTTTTCGATTACTGTAGTAATATACTGACTTTTTATAATTTGACCTTTAACTGGGTAGGCGGCGCATGCCACGCTTACCCTGATTACACGCGACTGATATATACGTATATATATATATATATATATATGTGTGTGTGTGTATATATATATATATATATATATACACTCGTATATGTATGTGAAAAAAATCACCTGTACCAGGTTCGAACCCACAACCTCTTGAATAGAAGATGAGGGCACTAACCACTAGGGCGGAGTGAAAAACTCATTTTTCGAATTTTCAAATTGGCTAGTGTGGAAAATGTGTGGAGTAGTGAGGAAATAAGCTGGTATAAATTTAAAATCATAACATTAATATCTTCAGGTGCCACAATGACCTTCAATATTGAAAAAAATTGAAAAAAAGCAGATTTTAACCAATAATTACAGAAGAGTCCACGATGCACAATAGACAAGAATTTATTCACACTTGTATAAAAATAGCTCAGTCAACCTTTAAAAAAAGTTTCTATTCTCTAAAAACAGTTTTCTATAGTCAGCTCACTCAGCTGTCACGTGAGTACCTCGGTCAGTGTAGCTGTCGCTCTCGTAGCAGGTGGGTGTTCTGCTGTTGGCGTTACTCAGATAGTCTAAACTATATTTCTTATATATTTTGCATTTCTGTATTGTGTTGCCTAAGTTTGCCATGTACTATTAACTGAAATTAACGTATAATTGATATTAGCTCTTTCTTTTCAGATTTGTATACTTTCAAAATGTCTCGAGTTTGTGCAAAACCAACCAGGGCCTCAACTGAGTGCCCCATGTTTGGTATGGGGGAAGATTTGTGGCACAGGAATCTTCCTACATACGAAGGAGTTTTTAAATATTACTTGTTTGTAAGAAACGATTTGAAACAGAATACTAATAAAGATCCTTCAATATCTCAATATTAGAACAAGTTGTTGATAAATTGAAAACAATTTGGGAAAGTGCTTCCGTCCCAATTCTGTCAGACAGGCGAATTGAAACAATGTTCAGAAGCTACCACAAAAAGTATCGTGTCATTATGAAGCCATACCAAAGCAGAAAAAATTCTGAAGCTTACAAAGCAAAGATTGATATGTTCAAAAAGAAGCACACACGAAACTTTTTGACATTGCAGCGTGCAAGTGCAAAGTACTAACACAATGTTCTTGTCCCAAAGAAAAAACGGTTCCAAAGGAAGAAGTGACGTTCCTCTTAGATCAAAGGAGTGAAAGAAAACTGTTTATTGATAGAGTAGATATTACACTCTCAAAGAAAAAAGCATCTACGTTGCTAAGAAAGCAAAAAGAAGCTGTGAGGCTCACCAAAGAATCTTCACAGGAGAAATTGCAGGATACAAATGTTGAATTATCATCATCGACATCAAATAGTGAAAGTGAATCTGGCGAAATATCAGACGATACATTTCCAGAGCCAGTTAGCTCGAAGAGAAAGCTCGAACAACCTGAAGAACAATTATTCAAGAAAAGGAAAACTACAAATCTACCTTCAGTGGCTATGCTTGTGACAGGACTGCAGTTTCAGATCGAGCTGCAGCATTCATTGTTAGTGCAGTATTGCAAGATATTGGAGAAGTTTTCTATTGACAATACATCTGAAGTAGTGGATAGGAGTAAAATCAGAAGAGAAAGACAAAAGAAGAGATCAGAAATTATGAAAGATCAAAATCAGGTCCCAATCAGAGGAATCTATTTTGATGGTCGAAAAGATTCTACACTCTTCCAAGAAAAAAAAAGAGTCCAAAGTATATCAGAAGAAGGTAACAGAAGAACATATCACTTTAGTGAGAGAACCTGGTTCAGATTATTTGGGCCATTATTCTGTGAATTCTGGATCAGCTGAAGAAATATGTAAAGGAATGTTTGAGTATATTGGAAATAATTACATGAACCTGGAAAACCTTGTTGCCATGGATGCGATGGTGCAGCAGTCAACACTGGAGAAAAGGGAGGCGTTATAAGGCTTATAGAATTGAAGCTGAAGAAGCCAGTTCAACATTTAGTGTGCCAGCTCCATGCCAATGAATTGCTATTACGCCATTTAGTTGCAAAGCTGGATGGAAAAACATCTGGCCCCGCGGATTCACCGGTCCTATTGGCAGGGAATTAGAGAACTGTGAGAGTCTTCTATTGTCGAGTTTGAAAGGATTGATGCTGAGGAACCAACTGTAGACTGTGACGATCTTAGCACCGACCAAAAATATCTAATTGATATTCATCATGCCATAACAAAGGGATATTGCTCTCCAGATCTTGCTCATCGTAGTCAGGCAAAATGGCACATTCACGATGGCTGACTACAGCAAATCGTTTGCTTCGTCTATACGTTTCAACTGTAAGTCCATCTGAGAACCTCATGAACATTGCTTCTTTTATAATGAAGGTCTACATCCCAATGTGGTTTTCTATTAAGCAAAGTACGTCTTTTGTCAATGGCTCAAAACATGTTTTCAAAACTATATTGAACTAACAAGAACACTGAATGACGAAGTAAAGGATATTGTAAACCCTGTCATACAAAGAAATGCATTTTTTGCAATCCAGAAAATATTCTAGCATCAATGATTCATGATGACCGCAGCGCCATAAGAGAATTAGCGTGGAGGCGAATAAAGAAAGCAAGGCAAACAAACAAGGAAAAAGTTGTGAGGCGTTTCACAGTACCTGTTATTCAATTGAAGCTACTGATTATACTGATTTAATTAATTGGCAAAAATGCATTGTCACTGAACCACCTGTGACAAGACACCTGACAGAAAATGAGATTGAAGAATTCATAGAAAACAAGAGTACCCCTCCATTCGAGAAATTCCCTTGTCATACACAAGTAGTAGAAAGAATGGTAAATTAGTGACTGAAGCATCATCAAAAGTATTTGGATTGAACGCGCGAGAGGCTTCATAAGATCAACACTTCAGTCACGTAAAAAAATGCCATCATTCGAAAGTAAAGCTGAATAAAGTTTAAATAAAACGTTAATAGAAAAAAACATGCGCAAGGATGGGTGGTTGGGAGGGCATGGGTGGAGCTCGACACACAGCCACCTCCTCGTGGTGAGTTCTGGATTATTTAGATCATTAATCAAAAAGAACATTGATCTAAATAAACTAAGAGCTGCGTAATTCAGTAACTATTTTGGTAATTGGAACACTTAATATATAATAATAACAAGTAAGTTTCAGTTATTGTACTAATGCAGAATATAAGAAAATCATTATATTTCACTTTTTTCGACGGCTTTGTGGCACCTGAAGATATAATTTCGCAGGACTAATATTTAGGCACAGTCATTATCTATAGCACCCACATATCTTCCGCACGAGCCATATTTGAATTTCGAAAAAAAGTTTAAAAACCTCATTTTCGATCCGCCCTACTAACCACTATACTACGTCGAGCAGTGTGGAAGCGATTTCTTTTAATCATGAAAAATCGTACGGATTCATGTATGATATTCCATATATATATATATATATATATATATATAATATATATATATTATATATATATATATATTGCTTTGTGCTGTGGAAGCTCCTCCAGATAATTCCATTACTTTTCTTGCTTTTGCAATTTTAATGTTGTAATGCTCTCTTGTGGGTTTGGTGTTATCTATTTGGCTTGCATTGTTTTGTACCATTTATTGTGGAACACTTTTTTGTTACCATATCTTATAAGCTGGAATTTTTCTTCTTTGAACTTTATATTGTTGTCGCCCGCACACTTGAATAACGTTTCAATGTCGTTTTGTAATTTTCCTATGTCACTTTCTGCGAAACACGATATCACGCTGTCATTAATATCCACATCGATGTCCGTAGTCATTATTATAAACAGCAAGGGAGCTAATACTGTACCTTGTGGGACAGAGCTGACGACTTCTGACTCTGTATAATCTATCCTAACCTATCCTAACCTGCAGGACACTTATCAGTAGAATGTTTTATCAACGAAATGTTGCAATGCTGGGTGTGTGTGTGTGTGTGTGTGTGTGTGTGTGTGTGTATACACACATGCATTTATATATATATATATATATATATATTTATTATTATATATATATATATATATATATATAATATATATATTATATACTGTATATATATATAATTTAAAAAATGTGTCTGAATAGTTTTTGGCCTGAGTGCAAAATTGAAGTTGAAGTTATTTAAAACAAAGCTATAATCCGATTTGAACTGATGGATTTTTCCAACTATTGATACATGCTCCAGTAACTGTTCTCCAAACACTTTTTCTGTATATAATGTTTTGTTATATTATTTATATGTATGTATGCGTGTATTATATGTATGTATATGTTTGTATGTGTATATGAATAGGTATGTCTTCATAAATTCGTTTGTAGGTAATGCTAAAATAATTGAAAGAATAGTTAGAGAAAAATCTATGACTGTTTGGAAACTCAAAAAAATTAAATGATAACCAACATGGATTCCGGTCAGGCAGCTCATGTCTATCACAACTAATGGAACACTACAACAACATTATTGATGCACTTGAAAGTAATGAAAACTATGATGTAATATACACAGACTTTGCCAAAGCGTTCGACAAGTGTGACCATGGAATCATAATACATAAACTGAAATATATGGGAATAACAGGAAAAGTAGGGAAATGGATATATAACTTCCTTAGTGAGCGGCGGCAAGTCGTTACAGTTCAAGGAGTATCTTCATCAGAATCAGAGGTCCTCAACTCAGCACCACAAGGCACAGTATTAGCTCCACTACTCTTCATAATCGTGCTAACTGACATAAATGAGGACGTTACCAGAGACAGCACAGTAACATCCTTTGCCGATGACACAAAGATCAGTAGAAAAATAAGAAACCCAGAGTATATATGATAGTATCTCTACAAACCGACATGAACAGAATCTACAAGTGGTCGGAAGACAACAGTACGAAATTTAACACTGAGAAATTTCAACTGTTTAGGTACAAAAAAAGGGAGGACCTAAAATCCATGGAATACTATATTTCAAATGGACAGGAAATTCAGAGAAATTCTAAAGCAAAAGATTTAGGAGTTGTGATGACTGATGATGCGAAATTTGAAACACAAAATAAGATTGCAGTAAACGGAGCAAAGAGAATAACTGGGTAGATACTAAGAACCTTTAAACGAAGGGATAGGAATATAATGATTCCTCTATTCAAAACACTGATCATACCGAAATTGGAATACTGCTCGGTCCTAACATCCCCATATAAAAAGAGAACATTAGTCAGCTAGAAGGGATTCGCAAATTAAAGGCTACACAGGGAAAATCCTCAACCCTAAAGGATAATAGTTTTGTTGTGAGAGGACCAAGGCAGTTTAACCAACTGCCCAAGGAACTAAGGAACACGAGTGGTGTTGCACTGAACATCTTCAAAAGAAGATTAGACGCCTGTCTCAGAACAATCCCCGATAAGCCGGTTGTACCTGGCTATGTGAGGTGGAGAGTACAAGAAACCAACTCTCCACTTCACCAGGCCAACTCGAGAGGAGGGGCGACAAGCTTGACCTTCGTGAAATAAGGACTCATCGTACGGAACACTTGAAAGGTTGAAAGGAAACGTATAAATGTTATTTGGTTTAGTCAGTTAAGGTACGATGGAAGTCAGTATGGTACGTATTACCCACAGTTTAACTGGATAAGTTGGAAAGAAAGGTACTGATAGTAATCATTATTTTTATTATTAATAGTTTAAGCTATCTTCATATTTTATCACAGCTCATAAATTATTAACCATATACTCGTGTTCCACTCATATCACTAACATATGTAAAATTACCACTGGTTACCCCTAATACATCTACATCACTTATACTTAATTTGGCTGACTCGCACGTTACCCAATTCTACAAAGAATTCCGAGTTCACATGCGCGTTAAAGTCCCCCATTATTATACAGTGAGAATATTTGGGGTTATCTGATAATGACTTCATTTTATACAGCAAATCAATGTATTCTCTAGATTACTGCGTTTACGATTAATATGCAATTAATGTTCACTTTTAATTCAATGCCTAACGACTTTCATTATCGCTTGTTAAAAATTTTATATGTTTTGACAAATTTTTCCTTTTTAAGAAAGCAACACCACCAAAAGGCCTACCGTACATTGATTCATCTGACAAGTCTACTGCTGATGACGCATGGGTCATACTGGAAAGTCATCATGGATGGTAGAGAGGAATTTTAGCTCTTGCTTAGGTAACCAGTGCTCTTGCAGGAGTATCAAATCTGCACTGTCACAGATTTTATAAACATCTGCAGTTGAATTCCTCACTGACCTTACGTTATATGAGACTATTTTCAACAAGTTATCCGCCATGACTGATAGAAAATTTATTATTATGATTATTATTATACACAATACAAATTTTAGGCATTACCGTTAGGACGCCTATTATAATTATTATTATTGTTATTATTAATATTATTATTTTGCCTGTTATCAAATTTCCTGGAAAAGTGAATAAACTCCTTATATATATATATAATAATATATATATATATATATATATATATATATATATATATATATATATATATATATATATATATATACAGTATATATATAATATATATATATATATATATATATATATATATATATATATATATATATATATATCCCTAATTAAGAGCTAGTAAGTAATAAATCTTACAACCATCATACTAAGATTATTCCTGGATGGAATGATTTTATTGCCCCATGAAGAGAGAATCGAAAGACGCCTACGATTTGTGGTGCTTTCATGGTAGACCTAAATTAGGACCAGTATACATGAATATATGTAGAAGTAGGGATCATTATCAGGCGGCCATAAGACAATGTAAACAGGAAGAAGAGTCTATTTGAGCATCAAAAGCCTGTGAAGCTCACATAAATAACGATAATAACAAATTTTGGAAATTTGTTAAGAATCAAACGGGTGCCAAAATGCCCTCCCTCCAACAATCGATTAGGTGCTGGGGGAGGATGAAATTGCAAAGCTGTGGAAAACCACTACTCTAACATTCTTAACAGTGTGAGTTGGGATAATCTTAAGTTAGATTGCAGCGAAACGCCTGTGGAAGAGACAAGGGAAAATACTTTGATATCAGTTCCTGAAGTAAAGAGGTTAATTAAAGATTTAAAGACTGGTTCTGCATCAGGGGTAGATGACCTATCGAATGAGCACTTAAAATATGCAAATGACGAAGTATGTCTGCATATATCATTGCTCTTATCAGCCATGCTTGCTCATAGCCATATCCCTGCAGAGTTCATGAGGGTATATATCTAGCCCCTGGTTAAAAATAAGTATGGAAACATTCTGTCCAGCAATAATTACAGGCCTATTGCTGTGGCTTCCTGCTTCTCGAAACTACTAGAAAAACTCTTGTTACTCCGATTAAATGAGTACCTATGGACATCTCCTAATTAGTTTGGTTTTAAAAGGTCCCACTCAACTGACCTGTGTATCTATGTACTTAAAGAAACAATATCTAAATACATTGACAGTAATTCAACTATTTATAGCTGTTTCCTAGATATAAGTAAGGCATATGATAGTGAACCACAATATTTTATTTAAAAAGCTAGAAGACAGGAAGTTTCCCATGTACATATTAAATTTATTGAAATTTTGATATTCCCACCAATCTTTTACCGTTAGGTGGGGCAATGTACTATCCGAATGTTTTGGCTCCTCTTGCGGGGTGAGGCAAGGGATGTGGGATGTTGTATAGATAACACAAGGCTAAATAAGTTGGTTTATGCCGATGATATGGTCTTAATAAGTCCCTCTGTTAAAGGTCTGGATCGGCTACTAAAAGTCTGCGAAGTGTATTCGCAGAAACATGATATTCTCTTTAATGTTACAAAAACTAAGGTTTTGCAATTTCATCCTAAAAGCTATAATCAGCCAGCTGATATTAGGTTTAAAATGAGAGGTGAAGTAATTGAGGAAGTACAAGAGTTTGCATATTTGGCTCAAACTATCACCAGCTCCTTCAGTGATGACTCGGATATAAGAAAACAATTTCGAAGCCTTTGTGCTAAAGCGAATATGACTATAAGGAACTTCCGGTTCTGTACAAATGAAGCTAAAGACACTGTTTCGTACTGTCTGCAGTAATATATACGGACAGCAACTCTGGGTGAATTATAAAAAAGGTTCTGGCAGAACCCTAAATTTGCTGTACAACAGGTCTTTTAGACTCCTACATAAATTACCCCTGAGATGCTGAGCTTCGCAAATGTTTGCTACCCGCAATGTTCCGAGCTTCCCGGAGGTAACAAGACGTGCTCAATACGGTCTAATGCAAAGAATTAAAAAATCAACCAACCCGATTATCCAAGGTATCCATGAGTCCTGCCGTTTGTCTTCTAATCTATGGAATTCATAGTACGAAAACGTCTGTCTGTAGCTCCACTTAACCTCGACATTAGTGCATTATTTCTAATCAATTGTATATATTTTTATCCTTAGTATGTGATCTGTCTTTGTATTATTAACATTTGTCATATGGTATTCTGCCAATAAACCTTTTCATTTTCATTTCATTTTCATTTTCATTTCATTATTATTATTATTATTAATATTATTATTATTATTATTATTATTATTATTATTATTATTATTATTATTATTATTACTCTCATTTTACATAAATAAATTCAGTGTTTATACAAATACACGATCTACGTACTTCTGAATCCATCAAAACCTGCAAGTGTTTCTTGTTACCACTTTTATGCTGTTCTTTGTACTTCCGTCAAACGTAAAAGCAGAAAATATTTAAGATAAAAATTACATAAAGTATATACTAAAATGCCTTTTCCTTATAAGCTATTTTTCCCTAAAACAAAAATATACTGGTTTTCTCTCCCAACTCAAATAGTGTCTAATCCCCAGCCAAAAAAACCTTTCCAAATTTATCGGGATTATTAAAAGATTAATACGAAGCTGAAAAAGAATTTTTAAAGCTATGTCTCATCTCCCCCTCTCAGAGCGGCTATTACCATATATGGTATTGGGGCTTAAATTCCTGTCAAGATCATTATGATGATAAAATATACAGAGTTGACGTTAAAAATATGCACAGCTAAGAATTTATTAGGTTCTATAAGATACATTACCTCCATCAAATCAGTGCTTCTATTGTGTTCTTTTATGGGCAAGTTACATGAAAAAATCAGATATTTGTATTCTGAAAGATATTAGCTTTATTTAGACGTATATTGTTTTATAAAAATTACTTATAGTTGGAGTAAATTGCAAGCATAGAAAGTCTTTATCTCACAGTGATATTTGAATCATCAAGGACATTTACATTAATTACAATGCCAGTAGTGCATAATTTAGAGTTATGGTTTTAAATGAAGGGCTTATGGTATGCTACATTTACATTAAATGACATATCTAAAGATAAGATAAAGAAGTTAATTGAAATGGGAAATATCATTATGGTTTTTCATATGTTTCTAACCCTACAATCACAAAGGTAATTCGAGACAGAATTAAACATAAAAAATATTCACCATTAACTTACCATTTTGGGCGTGAAAAATCAGGATTGTAATCAGTTTTGTTCCTGAATATTCTGTTGCGGAAAATAATCATGTGCACAAATAAAAACTGGAGAATAAAAACAAATGTAAAAGGTCTCTAAACAATTTCAAAACTAAATTAAAGGCAGTAAATTTTCGTTCAGAAGTTACTGAAGAAAGTTAAGAACTTAAAATGACATTAGTGAAAAATCTGTGAAATCTCCAAAAACTTCTGCATGAGTTACTTCATAAAGTTTGACTTGTAATCATCACATTACACCATAACCCCTTTAGAAAAAGAAATAATTAAAACCCTTTTGTATGCAAAGTATAGGCCATAAACATATTAATATACAAAATATGAATCAAAGCAAACTGTAATTTCAAATATTCATTACTTTGGTAAACAGATTACATAAAGTTAGATTACATAAAGAAAATTAAACCATTATGATAAGTTTCTAACATCTGGCACACATAAGATTAAGACTTCCCTTTCTCATGAATCAGCAAAAGAGTATTTTAATGAGTATTTTAGAGAGCATAGTGAATATTTTAGTGAGAATTTAGTGAACATTTTAGCGACTATTTTCGTAATTATTTTAGTGAGTATTTCAGTGAACATTTCAGTAAGTATTTTAGTAAGCATTTTAGTGAGTGTTTTAGTGAGTATTTTAATGAGAATTTCCTTTATATGGTTTTATTTTTCTTACTGTTATCTCACGGGACTGTGTTATTATATTTAGCGAGAATTAATGAATTTGAAGATAAGTGATAAGAATTGATAAGCGAATATATTCGTTAAACAAGTGTTATTTAGACGATTTACAGAAAATAATGAGCTCAGTCTCAAAATATCTTTCAGCTGAAATGAAAAGAAAAAATGATCAATTCATGTCATTCAGACACTAAATATGAAATCTTTTCAAGACGCGTCATTATTTCCTAGAGTGACGTATGAAGGAAATAGATACGAAAAGGCAAACTATTGAGAAAATATCAGAATTCTCAGTATCGGACAAAAGGATTACCGAGTGATGATAGTTATTTGTCGTTATTAAAAATAATAGTATAAAACCGTAGTAGAAATATATTTTATATCATATTCAAATAAAAACGGCAGCATAACAGCGAAACTAATGACGACACAGCCGAGAAACGTAACCAAATATATCTTTCATAAATTTCTAAGTTCTAATTATATGATCAGGATATCATTTCTATTAAGACAGTAACGTAATGAGTAAAAATTATACTGTTTACACATATTCATGTGATCATTATTTTATTGTCTTTTATTTCCAGTATTAAATCATTTTATTATCACAAGAGTGTTACTTTTAAATGCTCAGTAACATAATGTATCACGTAAAAATGTTGCAGGATTATTACCACATATATATAATATATATATATATATATACACACAGTATATATATATATATATATATATATAATATACAGAGTGTATATATATTAGGGTGTTCCACTTTTATCAAGTTGTGAATTTCACTACACTTTGCTCTTCCCCGTACACCTTACGATCTGTAAAGCATATGTATCAAATTTGAAGCAAATTGAACACCATTTAGAGGTTGCACACTTATGTCGCCTCTGATACCTTAGCCCTTTGTTACCAAATCTCGAGAACGTCCCAACTTCCAGCATATTGTAATGTTTTCTTTTCTTTCACAGGTGCAAAAAGTGTTGAAAATGGAAAGAAAGAAGATCTGGCTGATTGAAAAGACTCCAGTCGAAGAGCTCTTGGGAGCAAGATTGCTATCCCGGGAGCAAGTCCTCCTCTGCTTTATGTACCATCACCTGGAGCTGAAGGAAACAATCTCCCTTGCCATCAAGTCTACGAGTGTCAAGCTTCAAAAAGTTTGGAAGAAGGCAAATATTCCTGTGAAGACAAAGGAAAACATTAGCGCTGCTATACTAAAGCTGTACAAAGAGCAGTGGCGGTTCCTCATATGGCAATATGGGCAGCCGCACAGGGCGGCATTTGTGGAGGGCGGCATGAGCGCCTGCAAAAAAAATAAAAATAAGAATAAATAAATAAAGAAATAAATAAAAAAAAAATAAAATAAAATAAATAATAAAAGATCAATAAATATTTTATTAATAAAAAACCATCTATTGCATTTTCCATAAACCTTCCCATAAAAGACCTAAACAATGCAAAATGCTTCCAGATTAATATTATTGGGAATAAGAATAAAGCTCTGTTTGTTCCATGTGGGGCTCATTCTCTGAATTTGCTTTGTGGCCGATGCTGCTAAGGGATCTATTGATGCCACAAGTTACTTTGGCATCTTGCAGAAGCTTTACAACTTGTTTTCAGCCTCCACACAACGATGGGCCATTTTGAAAAAACATGTGAACATCACATTGAAGATGTGGTCTGATACAAGGTGGGAAAGCAAGATCAAGAGTGTGGAGCCCCTGAGATATCAGGCAGCTGCAGTGAGAGATGCACTGATCGAGGTGAGGGACCACACCAAAGACTCTGTAATAAAGGTCGAGGCTCAATCTCTGTCAGAGGAGGTTGGGTCATACCGCTTCGCCATTTGTTCAGTGGTGTGGCATGACCTGTTGTGCCAAATTCAGCATGTGAGCAAGCAGATGCAGTCTCCTAGCATGCACGTTGATGTTGCAGTAAATCTCCTAAAAAAAACAGAGAGAGGTCTCCGCAATTACAGGGCAACAGGTTTTGTGGCTGCACAAATGGCAGCCACAGATATCTGTGAACAAATGAAGGTGGAGGCTGTGTTAAAACAAAAACGGCTGAGGTCCACAAAGCGGCACTTCTCCTATGAAGCATCTGATGAGCCCTTGATTGATGCTTTGAAGAAGCTGGAGGTGACATTTTTCAATGCAGTGGTTGATGCTGCAACATCAGCCATTCAGGAAAGATTTTCCACGTTGGAAATTGTGGGAGAGAAGTTTGGAGTGCTGACACATTTCCAAAATCTCACATTTGAGGAGCTGACAGAACAATGTGTGAACCTTAGTACTACACTACACTTTAAGGGACAATCTGACTTGGATGGCAGAGAGCTTGCACAGGAGCTGAAGAACTTGCCTGACTTGCCATCAAAGACCATATCCTTGCTTGAACTGCTGACATTTATCCATGAAAGGGAGCTCTCTGAAATATATCCAAATTTGTGGACTGCTCTCAGAATTGGTCTTACTCTTCCAGTCACTGTTGCTGAAGCAGAGAGGAGCTTTTCAAAGCTGAAGCTCATCAAATCCTACCTGAGGTCAACTATGTCACAGGAACGCCTTACCGGTCTGGCCATCATCAGTATAAATCATACAATTGCTGAGCAGATTTCATATGATGATTTAATTCATGACTTTGCATCAAGGAAGGTAAGAAGAGTCAGGCTTTAGATGGCAGTTGTGCTGTGGTGCAATTTATTTTGTTTCTTGTTCAAAGTGTAGCATAATAATTACCCTCTCTTAAGTGTCTTATTCTATTTATGTGATAGAGCATTTGTACAATTTAGAAATTTGATTCTCTAGTTTATTTATGGCAGTTGTGCAATTTAATTTGTATTTTTCCTGTTCATAGTATCATAATTACATTCTCTTAAGTGAGTTATTCTATTTACGTGATGAAGGATTTGTAAAATTCAGAAATTTGAGTCTTTGTTTTGGTTCTGAAGTTCCAACAATTAGTCCAATAAAAAGTTATTTTGTGAAAGAGTTATGTCTGTCCTTTATTTTGGGGGGATTCGAATGTGTGTGTGTTGGCGAACAGGGGGGGGGGCGCTGAAGGTGAGGTTCGCCCAGGGCGTCATGTAAGCTAGGACCGCCACTGACAAAGAGTACCAAAACTTAAAGAAGGAGAAGTCGAGAGAGACGGACAAAGCCATTATGAAGCGTCAGGTGTGGAAGGGAGACCTTGCTGACCTTTTCGACATCGCTTGTCAAGGTGTGATGAGCATGAGTTCAGTTCCGGAGGAGGACAAGGTTTTCTTGTCCTCCCAGAGGGAGGACAGAATGAGTTCTTCAGTGGCTGGGGTGGATAGGAAACACACCATGGCTGTCAAACGGAAAGAAGAAGCAGCTAAGAAACTTGAACTTCGAAAACGAAAGAATGCTGAAGAAGCTGGAAAGATCTCCGAGAAAATGAAGCTGGATAGCACATCCTCTAGCTTAACGGCGACAAGAGATGATGATGATGAAGATTTTGCTGCTCCATTGGCCTCTAAGTCACCTCGTCGTTCCAAGAACACACTTGATCCAACACTCGTGGCTACTTGGGATAGAGAAAAACTCTCTATTCGACAAGTAAGCACTTCCTTCATTGCAACTGCTAAAAATCTCGGACAAGATGTATCGCAGATTATTATTTTGCCATCAACTGTTCACCGAGCACGTGCCAAGTATCGAGAGAAAATGGCCAAACAACTTGAGGAGTCGATCTTCAAAGATCCACCTCTCTTAGTTCTGCACTGGGACAGCAAGCTACTACCCCAAGCTGCTGGCGGAAGCTCTAGAAGCTTGGAAGAAAGAGTAGCTGTTGTGGTAACAGGGAAGGAGTTCGAGCATCTTCTTGGAGTGCTGTTGCCCAGGACGGTACTGGTGAACAAATGGCTCGAGCCGTCATCCAGGAGCTGCAACGATTTGGAATTCAGGACCGCATCATTGGCCTCTCGTTTGACACTACGGCGTCCAATACCGGACTTCTGCAAGGGGCATGTATGAGGATTGAACAATTCCTTGGTCGGTCGCTATTGTGGTTGCCTTGCCGTCACCACATTTATGAGCTCATTTTGAAGGAGGTCTTTCATAAGTCCCTGGGGCTAACAAGTGGTCCTGAAATCCCGTTGTTTCGACGATTTCAGCAGCGTTGGGACTTATTAACAAAAATTGTTTTAAAACCATGATCGATGAAGAAGAGCCAGCCACTAGGTACTTGGAAGATGAACGAATCAGGATGGTGAGTTATCTTCGTGGAGTCATTGAAAGTTCATGTCACCCGAGAGAAGATTATGAGGAACTCCTCAAGCTGTCGCTCCTTTTCCTTGGAGGCTGGGGTGGAGCTGAGTTCTCCTTCAGAACTTCAGGAGCCCATCATCAAGCCAGGTGGATTGGATGGCGAAAGCTATCTATGTGCTGAAAATGGTTTTGTTCCGGGAGCAACTGGAACTCACCGACCGAGAGGTGAAGGGATTGCACGACGTGGCCCTTTTACGTGTTTCATTTATGTTCGGTTCTGGCAAGAGGCAGTGGTCAGTAGGTGGGCCCCGAAAAATGACCTAGACATGATTCAACTGTTGATTTCATATCCGAACAAGGACCTGGGCCAGGCTGCCTTGAGAGTTGCCAAAAGGCATTTATGGTACCTCTCGGATACTCTAGTCGGCTTGGCTTTCCTTGATGAACGGATATCGCCAATGAGGAAGAAAAGATGTTCCAGGCCTTGAACAAACCTGCGTCGAGGAAGGAACTCAAACGACTCGAGTGGAAAACCTGACTTTTGAAGGCAAGGATCTGAGCAACTTCGTCACTCAAGGGACGAAGATATTCTTCGACAACTTCGGCGTCGGGGATGTCGACAACGTAGAGGAGTACACCAAAAATGACAGCTTGAGAGAGTCAGTCAACGCGCTGAAAGTCGCAAACGACACAGCGGAGAGGGGAATTGCATTAATCAAGCAATTCAATGAATCAGTCAAGGACGAGAAGTAAAAACAATTCTTGTTGCGGATTGTTGAACATTATCGAAAGGAGGTGCCGAAAAAAACCAAGGCGGGAACGTCCTTGTACCAATTCAAAAATTGACTCGGATTTTCTGATTTTAATACTAGAGTTTTTTATTTTCTGTGCTTCCAATGGAGAATTCTTTTGTAACACTGAAGAAAATTTTGTATTATTAAATTGTATTGTATTGTGTAATGTGTATTGATTTGAATTTTCCAATTTTATTATTAGAGTTTTTCATTTTCCGTGGTTCCAAGGGAGAATTTTTTCGTAACACTGAAGAAAATTGTTTATTATAAAAGGTTAAAATGTGTGCAACCCCTAAATATCACTTAATCGTTTTCAAAATTGATGCACATCTTTCTTACATGAAAAGGAATAAAAGCACAAGCAAAGTGGAGAAAAATATTGATCTTTGATATTTTCCTCTGTACGAGTGAAACACCCTAATGTGTATATATATACAGGGCTATTGAAAATGATTCACCTGATTTCAAATGAGAATATTTTTTAATGTTTCAAATACAGAGTGATTTGTGATACATCAACCAAAAGAAAAACTGTCCAAATTCTGTCTCTCACCTCATAAATGCTCTATGTGACTTCCCCTAGTTACACGAGCAACGTCGACACGATAGTCGAATTCCTCCCATACTCGCTCCAGCATGTCCGTTGTCACTGACTCTACGGCAGTAACAATGCGAGTTCGGAGCTCATCCAAAGATGTGGGCAACGGTGGCACGTACACAGCAGTGTTGGGCACTAAAGCGTTAATCCGATAACAGTTAATTAACGAAGTTAACTTTTTTTAACGGACTATTAACGGAAGTTAATTTCCATTTATCGTTATCGGACCAGTTAACTTCCGATAACTCGATATTTAGTCTGTTAAAGTCCGTTAACACGTTAACTGTGAGGAGTCATTCACGGAAGATCACCGCTCCGCGAATGAATTCAAACCGCCATAACTTCAGTCTGCCAATTCCGTCCTCTGCCGCAGTGGAACGGCTCTTCTCTCTCGGCAAGGACATCCTGAGGCCCAAGAGGTCAAGACTGGCAGTTGGGCCTAACTTTGAGAAGTTGGTCTTTCTGAAGGGCAACCAGCACATTGTGTCATAGTCTTTAATAAATGTGCCTAAAATTTAATTTTACCTTTCAGTTCCCGCCATAATAATTCTCTGGTAAATTAAAATTTAGTTAATGGTTAGTGGTTACAAGGGTTTCAAAACATGTAATCAGTACATTTTTTATTAAAAATAAAAATAAAAGTTATTAAGCAAAAAATTGCAAAACTAGATAAAAATACAGTTAAATACCTATTTATTGTTGGATTTTGCAAATAAACATTTTCTATGGGTTTAAAGCTTTTTTCCTTGATTTTTTTTAAATGTTAGTAAAGAAATAGTTATCGTTAACGGATTATCGTTAACTTCCGTTAACTTTGTAGTAAAATTATCGGATTATCGTTATCGGAGTTAAAAATTGGGGTTAACGGATTATCGTTATCGAAGTTAACTTTTTGGTTAACGGTGCCCACCACTGGTACACAGTATCCTTAACGTACCCCCAAAGGAAGAAGTCGCACGGTGTAAGATCCGGCGACCTAGGGGGCCAGCTGTGGAGCACCAAGTCATGGGGCCCACTGCGACCAATCCAACGGCGAGTGAGCACTTCGTTGAGAAAACGGCGAACATCCAAATGCCAATGAGGCGGCGCCCCATCTTGCTGGAAAATGTAGTCGCCGGAATCTTCATTCAATTGGGGAAATAACCAGTTCTGCAGCATATCCAGATAGGAGTGACCAGTCACTGTGTTTTCCATGAAAAAGAAGGGGCCGTAAACCTTTGCCCGGGAAATGGCACAGAAGGTGTTAACTTTAGGTGAGTCGCGCTCGTGCTCGATTGTTGCATGTGGTTGTTGCGTGCCCCATATGCGAAGGTTGTGACGGTTCACCTTGCCACTTAAATGAAAAGTTGCTTCGTCACTGAACACCAGGCAGGGAGCAAATTCGTCATCCTCCATAGCCTCCTGCATAAGATCGCAAAAGTTCTGTCGTTTTAACTTGTCCCCCGGCCGTAGAGCCTGCAACAGTTCTAACCTGTATGGCTTCATATGCAAACGCCGTCTCGAAACACGCCAAACAGTCGTCTGAGGAAGTCCCAATTCTCGACTGGCGCGGTTTGTTGATTTCCTCGGACTACGTTGGAAACTCTCTCTGATTCTTTGCACATTATCCTCAGACACGCGCGGTCGTCCTGTGGACTTGCCTTTACACAAACATCCTGTTTCCTCGAACTGCCGATACCACCGACGGATGCTCTGAGCACCCGGTGGATCTGTTCTGTAACGTCGACGAAACTCACGCTGCACTGTGACTACCGATTTACAGCTCGAAAACTGCAACACACAAAACGCCTTCTGCTGTGCGGACGCCATTTTCACACTGACTGTTTGTTGCTAGGCTAGGCCACGGCGTGACTTTGGAGCCCTCTCGCGGTAATCTTGTAAAACTGGGAGAGTTCCTCTTTCATGTGGTGTATGCCCAGTTGATGCACGGTTGATAGGTACGGAAGTATTCTCAGTTGAAATCGGATGAATCATTTTGAATAGCCCTGTATATATATATATATATATATATATATATATATATATATATATATATATATATATATATGGGAATGAACTCAGAATGGTTCCCTAAGTTTTTATGATACACACAGACAGTGCATGGAACAAGGAACTCTTCTGGGATAATTAAATCCACTATAGTCCGAATAAGTAATGGTAAATGACAAATACCATAGTTTTTCTTTTTCAGGATGCTAGCCCGACGTGGGCAACGGGTCACTCGCAAAGAGGCCCCATAAATATAGCTTCCCTCACCAGCTATCTGCAAAGCAGACAGGATCCAGCTTTGGGACATGGATCTAGGGTTTAAAGCAGCCTAGCCCTGCTACATTTAGAACTTCAATATAAGCAAAAGACTCGCTGCCTTCACGTCAGATTGAATACATAAAAGAAAAAGGGGTAATTATGGTGAGGGAAGCTATATTTATGGGACCTCTTTGCGAGTGACCCGTTAGCCACGTCGGGCTAGCATCATGAAAAAGAAAACTATGGTATTTGTCATTTACCATTACTTATTCGGACTATAGTGGATTTAATTATCCCAGAAGAGTTCCTTGTTCCATGCACTGTCTGTGTGTATCATATATATATATATATATATATATATATAATATATATATATATATATATATATATATATATATATTATATATATACAGATATTAATCGACGCATTCATAGCTTAAGCGAAAGAATGAATAGTTTAACATCTTTTCACATTGAGTTTCATTCCACCCATACCCCCATTTCAGGGTACGAACAACTCGCAGCAGCAAAGTCGAGCAAATATAGGAGGTCAGTGTATTGATGAAGCTTTCGTACGTGGCTCATTACCACTGAAAGCAACAATGCTCCGTGTTAGCTTAGTCCAAACAACATCCAAATCCGTATTCGTTTTCGCTCAACTTTCGTTAGTTTGGATTGCAGACAGCTCCAGTTATCAATCCTGGTGCATGATTCTTCAGGGGCAAAGTGCCTCGCAAGTTTTTGTTCCCTCCCTATGGCAGCACGAATTTAACTGTATCAATCACAGTTATATTCGTACTACCTTAGGCTTGCTCTACACAAACGTGACCAAAAACCACAAGTATTTGCAATCGCAAACCGTCTGTATACAGGCCTGTATTTAATTTAGAATATTTTCTGTGTATTTGTACACTCAAGTCGGAAAGAAACTGTATTTGTAAACTCAAACAGGATAAAATTTATAGAAGACTACACCTCAAGGCAGAATAACCTCCCCTTCAAAAACCAAACCCACCTAAAATAAAACTCAGAAAAACTTTGGTACCTTACCTTTTTTTTTTATTTCTTTATTTTTCTTTATATATATATATATAATATAATATATATATTATATATATATATATATATATAATAACCGTGTAAAAATTAGATAAAGTAAATAAAAATCCTCAAAAATTAAAAGATAAAACACCTAAAAACTGCGAAGCTTTTCGAGAGAATTTACTCTCTTCATTCAGGCGGCAAGAGGCTGCGCTCGTCACTCCAACTCCTCTCCATTTCTCAGGCTAGTTTGGGACAGTCCATGGCTAGGTTTTAAGTAAATTTATTGAGATATAAAGTTAACTTTCGAGAATTAACTGCATAGAATAATAAACCTAATGATTTAGCTTTTTCTCTGCAACAGAAGGAACTGGGGGAGGGAAGGGGAAGTAGATTCCATAAGAATTAAGGAAAGCGAAGAAAAGATGAAGAATTTGAAAACGGAGGCAGAGAAGAGAAAACGAAGAAAATACATGGACAGGGGTTAAAAAGGGAGAGAAAGTAACTGGGCTGAACCAAGTGTACTCGACCAGGTACCAACTAAGTGGGAGGAAGCTCTCTTTGTAGATTTGGAGGTCCGAAATTCGGAACCAATTGACCGCAGAAAAAGGCTAGCAGACCCCTTCAAAACGTGGTATATAAATGCCAGCAACACAATACCAAACACCTCCCATTAGGGCGGAGTGAAAAACTCATTTTTCGAATTTTCAAATTGGCTAGTGTGGAAAATGTGTGGAGTAGTGATGAAAATAAGCTGGTATAAATTTAAAATCATAACATTAATATCTTCAGTTGCCACAATGACCTTCAATATTGAAAAAAATGAAAAAAAAGCAGATTTTAACAATAATTACAGAAGAGTCCACGATGCACAATAGACAAGAATTTATTCACACTTGTATAAAAATAGCTCAGTCAACCTTTAAAAAAAGTTTCTATATCTCTAAAAACAGTTTTCTATAGTCAGCTCACTCAGCTGTCACGTGAGTACCTCGGTTCAGTGTAGCTGTCGCTCTCGTAGCAGGTGGGTGTTCTGTTGTTGGCGTTACTCAGATAGTCTAAACTATATTTCTTATATATTTTGCATTTCTGTATTGTGTTGCCCTAAGTTTGCCATGTACTATTAACTGAAATTAACGTATAATTGATATTAGCTCTTTCTTTTTCAGATTTGTATACTTTCAAAATGTCTCGAGTTTGTGCAAAATCAACCAGGGCCTCAACTGAGTGCCCCATGTTTGGTATGGGGGAAGATTTGTGGCACAGGAATCTTCCTACATACGAAGGAGTTTTTAAATATTACTTGTTTGTAAGAACGATTTGAAACAGAATACTAATAAAGATCCTTCAATATCTCAAATATTAGAACAAGTTGTTGATAAATTGAAAACAATTTGGGAAAGTGCTTCCGTCCCAATTCTGTCAGACAGGCGAATTGAAACAATGTTCAGAAGCTACCACGAAAAGTATCGTGTCATTATGAAGCCATACAAAGCAGAAAAATTCTGAAGCTTAAAAGCAAAGATTGATATGTTCAAAAAAGAAGCACACACGAAATTTTTGACATTGCAGCTTGCAAGTGCAAAGTACTAACACAATGTTCTTGTCCCAAAGAAAAAACGGTTCCAAAGGAAGAAGTGACGTTCCTCTTAGATCAAAGGAGTGAAAGAAAACTGTTTAGTGATAGAGTAGATATTACACTCTCAAAGAAAAAAGCATCTCCGTTGCTAGAAAGCAAAAAAGAAGCTGTGAGGCTCACCAAAGAATCTTCACAGGAGAAATTGCAGGATACAAATGTTGAATTATCATCATCGACATCAAATAGTGAAAGTGAATCTGGCGAAATATCAGACGATACATTTCCAGAGCCAGTTAGCTCGAAGAGAAAGCTCGAACAACCTGAAGAACAATTATTCAAGAAAAGGAAAACTACAAATCTACCTTCAGTGGCTATTGCTTGTGACAGGACTGCAGTTTCAGATCGAGCTGCAGCATTCATTGTTAGTGCAGTATTGCAAGATATTGGAGAAGTTTCTATTGACAATACATCTGAAGTAGTGGATAGGAGTAAAATCAGAAGAGAAAGACAAAAGAAGAGATCAGAAATTATGAAAGATCAAAATCAGGTCCCAATCAGAGGAATCTATTTTGATGGTCGAAAAGATTCTACACTCTTCCAAGAAAAAAAAAGAGTCCAAAGTATATCAGAAGAAGGTAACAGAAGAACATATCACTTTAGTGAGAGAACCTGGTTCAGATTATTTGGGCCATTATTCTGTGAATTCTGGATCAGCTGAAGAAATATGTAAAGGAATGTTTGAGTATATTGGAAATAATGACATGAACCTGGAAAACCTTGTTGCCATTGGATGCGATGGTGCAGCAGTCAACACTGGAGAAAAGGGAGGCGTTATAAGGCTTATAGAATTGAAGCTGAAGAAGCCAGTTCAACATTTAGTGTGCCAGCTCCATGCCAATGAATTGCCATTACGCCATTTAGTTGCAAAGCTGGATGGAAAAACATCTGGCCCCCGCGGATTCACCAGTCCTATTGGCAGGGAATTAGAGAACTGTGAGAGTCTTCCTATTGTCGAGTTTGAAAGGATTGATGCTGAGGAACCAACTGTAGACTGTGAAGATCTTAGCACCGACCAAAAATATCTAATTGATATTCATCAGGCCAGGGCCGGATTAAGACCTTTAGAGGCCCTAAGCACTTAAAAGATTTTGGTGCCCCATATATATGTAATTCAAAATATAAACAAAAATAAACCATAAAATAAAATTTTATTTTTTGAAATGAAACAAAACTTACAGTAAGATGGAAAATAATGTTTATTTTTGTATACTTCCACTTCATTTATATTTGAAAAGTTTTCTCCTACTTTTTTTAATTGCAAAGTCTTTGATCAGATCCTCAAAACTAATCTTACGTAACACATCTGCTTCTATACTTAGTAGAGATAAGGCATCCAGCCTGCCTTGTTGCATAGTGTTGTTCTGTTGGTATTTTTAATATACTTCAACTGAGAAAATGAACGCTCAGCTGAGCAATTTGTGACCATTAATGTTAAAAATATACGAAAGGCAATTTCTACATTTGGGAAGGCACACTCAATATTGTCTTCTACAATTATTTTATAAAGTTCAGCATGACTGAATCTTGTTTTTACATTTTTTTTTGCACTGAAAATTTCTGTGGTGCCCCTTCCCTTGATGCCCTAAGCACGGGCTTATTTTGCTTAATGGTTAATCCGGCCCTGCATCAGGCCATAACAAAGGGATATTGCTCTCCAGATCTTGCTCATCGTAGTCCAGGCAAAATGGCACATTCACGATGGCTGACTACAGCAAATCGTTTGCTTCGTCTATACGTTTCAACTGTAAGTCCATCTGAGAACCTCATGAACATTGCTTCTTTTATAATGAAGGTCTACATCCCAATGTGGTTTTCTATTAAGCAAAGTACGTCTTTTGTCAATGGCTCAAAACATGTTTTCAAACTATTGAACTAACAAGAACACTGAATGACGAAGTAAAGGATATTGTAAACCCTGTCATACAAAGAAATGCATTTTTTGCAAATCCAGAAAATATTCTAGCATCAATGATTCATGATGACCGCAGCGCCATAAGAGAATTAGCGTGGAGGCGAATAAAGAAAGCAAGGCAAACAAACAAGGAAAAAGTTGTGAGGCGTTTCACAGTACCTGTTATTCAATTTGAAGCTACTGATTATACTGATTTAATTAATTGGCAAAAATGCATTGTCACTGAACCACCTGTGACAAGACACCTGACAGAAAATGAGATTGAAGAATTCATAGAAAACAAGAGTACCCCTCCATTCGAGAAATTCCCTTGTCATACACAAGTAGTAGAAAGAATGGTAAAATTAGTGACTGAAGCATCATCAAAAGTATTTGGATTGAACGCGCGAGATGGCTTCATAAGATCAACACTTCAGTCACGTAAAAAAATGCCATCATTCGAAAGTAAAGCTGAATATAAAGTTTAAATAAAACGTTAATAGAAAAAAACATGCGCAAGGATGGGTGGTTGGGAGGGCATGGGTGGAGCTCAACACGCAGCCACCTCCTCGTGGTGAGTTCTGGATTATTTAGATCATTAATCAAAAGAACATTGATCTAAATAAACTAAGAGCTGCGTAATTCAGTAACTATTTTGGTAATTGGAACACTTAATATATAATAATAACAAGTAAGTTTCAGTTATTGTACTAATGCAGAATATAAGAAAATCATTATATTTCACTTTTTTCGACGGCTTTGTGGCACCTGAAGATATAATTTCGCAGGACTAATATTTATGCACAGTCATTATCTATAGCACCCACATATTTTCCGCACTAGCCATATTTGAATTTCGAAAAAAAGTTTAAAAACCTCATTTTCGATCCGCCCTACCTCCCATATATCAATGAACAGAAACAGCCAATCCTATGATACAATATGCCAGAAAAAACAGAAAAACCCTAAAGAGAAAGCCAAAGAGAAAACGCCAACTACTACGCTAGAAATATTTCAGATTGTTTACATTCCACTGTTTGCGACATAGTCGACGTCCGAATCACCAATTCATTTCAAAATTTTCGATACTTGTTTTCGAGTGATTATTCAAAACAAAACATACTTACGAAATTACTACTAGACACCATCAATTTATATGTAACTTCAATTGTATTTATACTATTCATTTGCACATATAATAGTGGTAACTAATTGATTTGCCATTTTATAAGACTTCTAAAACATACTTCATTCCACAGAATTAACTTCATAATCATGGGTTTTAAAAGTCTTCATTTTACATATTCTGAATTTTACATTACAATTTATAACGAAGCCTGGAGTTCTGAATTGCATGCAAACGAACATTCGCAGAAAGTAAATAATTATTTCTCAACGCTTTCAGCAAACATCATCCAAAAATACATTTTCGCTAATTTTATTTATTTTACTTCCTCTAAAAGAGTAATTCTTACTGGAACTTAATAATTTTACGTGAGTTGTAGTAAGGATTTTATACTTTATACCGGTTATTCATATTACAGTTGTATTTTATGCATTTTATTACGACATTTCTCCGAAAACGCCAATTCCGTTCCAATAGGATAATGAAATCCTTGTTGCCTTTTTAATAAATCTGGTGGAACATTCTTGAATTTTATTGTTTTGTAAATTTTTAATTTTAAGAGGCACAGGAGCGATGTGCCTAAACTATCATACTATATATATATATATATATATATATATATATATATATATATATATATATATATATATATATATATATATATATATACTGTGTGTATATATATACACACACGAGTATATAGATATAGAGAAAGACAGAGAGCCAAAGACACATCTGAAAGGACGACTGATTCGTGGGCGTGCAAACGACCCATTCAGGAGGGGGACAGACATTTCCCCACCCCACCCCAATGCAGAGTGGGACCGCAATGGGTTTTCTTATCTCATCTGTATCACTTCTGGAGTGGAAAAATTGTAAAGAAGACAACGCAGATCAATACTTTCAATTTTGAAGAAGTTTTGGAGGCTTTTCTGCAACTGGAGAGAAGTCGTTCATTGGCAACGATATCCGACGTTCTGGAGCTTTCTCCGCTGTATTTGGGCGCCTGTTACAAAGTTGCTGAATTAAAGGAATTCTTTTGTGCATGCTTCCATAGAAAGAGAGAGAGAGAGAGAGAGAGAGAGAGAGAGAGAGAGAGAGGTCGTAGTGATGGGAGGGAAGGAAAACTGAAAACTAACGAACACGACAACAATGAGAGAAAGAGAGGAATAAACTCTAATAAAAGTAATTAAAATATAATTACACTTAAATTTCATAAAAATTATCAAGTCTGCCATTTTCACAATGAAAACTGGACCAAAATGGAATAAAAAAATTTTGTATTAAAAAAAAACAAAAAAAAAACTGGAATACAGAAAAGAACCAAAGTATTTCCAACGAAGAATTCAAAAAATAATAACTGAAAATAAAGACGGAGTTCAAGATCCTCCGAAATAAATTAGTTATGCTAATGGCGACATTTATTTATACACAAATGCAAATGAATTTTAAGTAAACGTAATTAAATTTTTCAAAGTTTATTAAAATATTTTATTTTACAGATTTACATTTCAAAATTATTTTGGACTTTAAGGGAAAAGCATTTTTAATTATTATTATTATTATTATTATTATTATTATTATTATATGTGTGTGTATATATATATATATATATATATATATATATATTAGTGATGTAGCGGATGTCATTTTTTTCACATCCGCGGATGCGGATGCGGATGAGGATGTTTGATTTGAACATCCGCGGATGCGGATGTCTACATTTTCGTTATTTTTTAGGATATATTCGAGATTTGTTGTGTTTAACGTATATAATAATTATTATATAGAGAGAGCTGTAGCTATAATGTAGTATAATTGATTAATTGTACAATAATTGCTGTACTTTTCTCTTAACATATAAAATAATATCAAGCATCTAACTAATATAGAAATCAATTAGTGAATTCGTCTGCAAATAAATTCGTTATATTTTGTTGAGTTTCAGCCACAATTAGAAACCATAATTGTGTTACCAGGATGCGGGACGTGAACCCAACTCAAATGCACCCCACCGACCTCTTTCCCCAACCTCTACCCTTATAGAAAGAGATCTTTAATTAGCTTGATAACTATTTATATTAAGTTTAAAGTTTTATTAGGCATATTTATAAATGAGTAATTAAAATAAAGTAAACTAAGATGTTCATCGTTTAATGTTCAAACTTAATTATAGGAAGGTTATGCTTAAGGAACATTAATTTTTCTTCCTTTTCTGCTGCCAGTCTGTTTCTCTTTTCATCATATATTAATCCAGCACTGCTAAATAATCTCTCGCTTGGTACGTTTGTTGGAGGACAGGCTAAATGTTTCCTTGCAAGTTTACTCAAGTTGGATAGATATTCTGCGTATTTTTCCACCAACTAATAGGATTGTCACATGCAGCCAGGCGTTTTTCTTGGTGATAGCTCTCGATCATTTTTACTACATCTTTTGACATCGCGTAGGTCTCGTCATTGCTGCTTGACTCAAGAA
The DNA here is from genome assembly GCA_023014485.1 of Bathynomus jamesi. NCBI lineage: Eukaryota > Metazoa > Arthropoda > Malacostraca > Isopoda > Cirolanidae > Bathynomus > Bathynomus jamesi. Next base: position 402,823 of record JAJOZX010003073.1, read on the forward strand.
ACTGAGAGAGAGATTCTGATAGATTTGCTTGTTGAAGGTGTTGGTTCTGTCACTGAAACTTTTATTCTTTTGGTGGTGGGAAGCGACAGATTCAAGAGATTGAAGCTCTTCAACTGCTTTGCCAAGTGATGATTTAACTCGTTCTAATGTACTAGGTGAAAATAACTTAGCTTTGTAACGTGGCTCTAAGTAGGTTGCAAGAGAGTAACTTCATACAAGAACAGCCTCTCGTTTTGTCGCTTGCATCACTTTTGCGCACAATGAACTAGTTCTAATAATATAGTAGAATTTGATAATTTCCACTTATTAATGACATTTTATCTCAACGGTCCACATCCGCACGACATCCGCAGTCCAAAGTGCGGATGCGGGTGCGGATGCGAGAAAATGTGCGGATGTTCCGCGGATGCGGATGCGGATGTGACCTACATCACTAATATATATATATATATATATACTGTATATATGAAATGAAAATGGAAATGAAAACGTTTATTGGCAGACTATAGTCCATATGACAAATATTATTAATACAATGACAGTTCATATACTAAGGATAGAAATATATACAATTGATTAGAAATAATACTGCACTGTCGAAGTTAAGTGGAGCTACAGACAGACGTTTTCGTACCAAGAAGTCCATAGCTTAGAGTCTAAGCTAGAGTCTAAGCTATGGACTCCTTGGTACGAAAACGTCTGTCTGTAGCTCCACTTAACTTCGACAGTGCAGTATTATTTCTAATCAATTGTATATATTTCTATCCTTAGTGTATGAACTGTCATTGTATTAATAATATTTGTCATATGGACTATAGTCTGCCAAAAACCTTTTCATTTCCATTTTCATTTCATATATATATATATATAATATATATATATGCCTAAACTATCAAGCGTCGTTCTTTACGTTAATTATACTGCGTGTTGCAGTTATAATGTATATAATGTTACGGCATGCGGGAGGTGCCCCTTTGGGGCATTGGTTTCTGCGCACATGTAGAGGAATTATGACATTTGATTGAGTGAGGCCCGTGGTGTAATGGTTATCATATCTGACCGGCAATCGGAAGATCCCGGGTTCGATTCCCGGGTGGTTACCTCATTTTTTCATTTGTTTCGTTCTTTCGCTCTCATCTTGCGCGGAATATTCTCCTATACAAAGCGTCGTTCTTTACGTTAATTATACTGCGTGTTTGCAGTTATAATGTGTGTATGTATATATATATATATATATATATATATATATATATATATATATATATATATATATATATATATATGGTGAAGTAATTGAGGAAGTACAAGAGTTTAAGTATTTGGGTCAAACTATTACCAGCTCCTTGAGTGATGACTCGGATATAAGAAAACAATCTCGAAGCCTGTGTGCTAAAGCGAATATGACCATAAGGAACTTGCGTTTCTGTACAAGTGAAGCTAAAGACACACTCTTTCGTACTTTCTGCAGTAATATACACGGACAGCAACTCTGGGTGAATTTAAAAAAGGTTCTGGCAGAACCCTAAATTTGCCCTACAACGGGTCTTTTAGACTCTTACATAAATTACCCCGAGATGCTCAGCTTCGCAAATGTTTGCTACCCGCAATGTCCCGAGCTTCCCGGAGGTAACAAGACGTGCTCAACACAGTCTAATGCAAAGAATTAAAAAATCAACCAACCCGATCATCCAAGCTATCCATGAGTCCTGCTATCCATAAGTACGTCTTGTTACCTCCGGGAAGCTCGGGACATTGCGGGTAGCAAACATTTGCGAAGCTGAGCATCTCGGGGGTAATTTATGTAAGAGTCTAAAAGACCTGTTGTAGGGCAAATTTAGGGTTCTGCCAGAACCTTTTTTATAATTCACCCAGAGTTGCTGTCCGTGTATATTACTGCAGAAAGTACGAAAGAGTGTGTCTTTAGCTTCACTTGTACCGAAACGAAAGTTCCTTATAGTCATATTCGCTTTAGCACACAGGCTTCGAGATTGTTTTCTTATATCCGAGTCATCACTCAAGGAGCTGGTAATAGTTTGACCCAAATACTTAAACTCTTGTACTTCCTCAATTACTTCACCATTCATTTTAAACCTTATATCAGCTGGCTGATTACAGCTTTTAGGATGAAATTACATAACCTTAGTTTTTGTAACATTAAAAAGAATATCATGTTTCTGCGAATACACTTCGCAGACGTTTAGTAGCCGATCCAGACCTTTAAGAGAGGGACTTATTAACACCATATCATCGGCATAAACTAAGTTATTTATCCTTGTGTTATCTATACAACATTCCACTGTTGCCTCATTAAGTGAAGCAATTAATCCGTCAATATACTCATTAAACAGCATAGTGGACAGCAACGAGCCTTGTCTCACCCCGCAAGAAGAGCCAAAACACTCGGATAGTACATTGCTCCACCTAACCGTGAAAGATTGGTGGGAATACCAAAATTTCAATAAATTTAATATGTACATGGGAACCTTCCTGTCTTCTAGTTTTGCCAATAAAATATTGTAGTTCGCCCTATCATATGCTTTACTTATATCAAGGAAACAGCTATAAATGGTTGAATTACTGTCAATGTATTTAGATATTGTTTCTTTAAGTACATAGACACACAGGTCAGTTGAGTGGGACCTTTTAAAGCCAAACTGATTAGATGTCCATGGGAAATCATTTAATCGGAGTAACAAGAGTTTTTCTAGTAGTTTCGAGAAGCAGGAAGCGACAGCAATAGGCCTGTAATTATTGCTGGACAGAATGTCTCCGTACTTATTTTGATCAGGGGCAAGATATATACCCTCATGAACTCTGCAGGGATATAGCTATGAGCCAGCATGGCTGATAGGAGCGATGATATATGCAGACATACTACGTCATTTGCATATTTTAAGTGCTCATTCGATAAGTCATCTACCCCTGACGCAGAACCAGTCTTTAACTCTTTAATTAACCTCTTTACTTCAGAAAATGGCATAAAAATATTTTCCCTTGTCCCCTCCCACAATCGTTTCGCTGCAATCTATCTTAAGATTATCTCTACTCACACTATTAGGAATGTTAGAGTAGTGGTTTTTCCACAGCTTTGCAATTTCATCCTCCCCCGACACTCCATCGATTGTCGGAGGGAGGACATTTTTGACACCCGTTTGATTCTTAACAAATTTCCAAAATTTGTTATTATTGTTATTTATGTGAGCTTCACAGGCTTTTGATGCTCGAATAGACTCTTCTTCCTGTTTACATCGCCTTATGGCCGCCTTATACTGACCCCGACTTCTACACATATTCATGTATACTGGTCCTAATCTGGGTCTACCATGAAAGCACCACAAATCGTAGGCGTCTTTCGATTCCCTGTTCATGGGGGCAATAAAATCATTCCATCCAGGAATAACCTGAGTATGATAGTTGTAAGATTTATTCAGGGAGCTTCCTGCTTCTCTTAACAGGGACATTATCTTACTATAATGCCTATACATATATATATATGGAGTTTTTAGTTGGGTTTAATAGGCGTTAAAATTGATTAAGGATGAGTTAAATTATTATTATTATTATTATTATATATATATTGAGTTTTTAGTAGTTGGGTTTAATCGGGTTAAAATTGATTAAGGATGAGTTAAAAATTAATTATCAGAATGAGACCGTTAAGGACGGGATTTGATGGAATTAAGAACTGTATAGGAGGAAAAAACGCTGATATATATATATATATATATATATATATATATAATATATATAATATATAATATATATATATATATATATATATATATATATATATATATATATAACAACATTATTAATAAACTCTAATAACACATGAAAGTTAAAAAGAAGAAGACTGATTTAGATGGAAAGTTTGAGATTGTCAATATTTTTAGTTTTTTAGTCCATTTTGTGAAGAGCAAGCCGGAGGTGAAACGTACGCGCCTATGTTTCAAAAATGGACATATTTATATAGCTTTAGGGAGGAAATATAAGCTAATGGCGCATATTGCTTATGAAGAATCATGCACCGGGAATAATAATAATAATAGCAATAGAAACAAACAAACATAGCATAACCAGCAAATACAGATTTAGAGCATGGTTGGCTTTAGTGGTGACGGACTACGTACGGAAGCCTCGTCATTTCATTGACCCTTATATATATACACAGTATATATATATATATATGTGTATATATATATATATATATATATATATAGTGGACCTAGTTTTAGCCGTTTAAGGTGATAATGATTTGATTGTATGCTAATGATTAATTGATGCAATGACTGATTGCTTATTAATGAAAGGCTATTCCAGCAGGTCCACCATACTATTGGAAGTGACAGGAATGGCAGCGAGGTCACCAGCTTGGATTACACCCAAGCAAATTAATATTAAGGTTATAAAAAGTACCTTATGTTTTTGTAGTTTAATTAAGAAAATATTAATATTAATTTTCACAGTGAAAATACAATGGAAAGACTGACTAGAAAGCTTCACAATTCTATAATGACCTTTGAAATGCGCTCGTTTATGTGAGGCTTAATGGTATACAAAATGGGACACAGCCTGAAATATGAAACTTAGTGAATACAAAAATAATGCATGTACGTAATAATATAACAAATAGGCAAAGGTGGGCACCCGGGCCTCAAAAAGGACCGACGGTCCCGGTCCCGGTCCTTGCCTCAAACTGGACCGACGGTCCCGGTCACGGTCCTTTCTGAAGATAGGACCTAGGAACGACTCGGTCCTCGGTCCTTATATATAATATAAGTGAAAAATTTGATTAAATGAAAAATTGCCGGGATTGCCGGGTTCAGTTCTTCCGCTAGGAGCTCCAGTTGCTTGACTTGAAGTTGAAGCACTAACATCAGAGATTCTTCGTCTCCTCCAGGTGTTGAAACAAGTTTCAGTTCAGTCTCAGTCTCTTTCTGAGTCTTCTGGAGGAAACGATCCATCTTCTTTAGAACTTCGAATAATCACTAAACACACTAAAATCACTAAAAAAGACCGTCCGGAATTGCTTAAAAATGGGCCGTCGCTCCTCATTTCGGTCCTCACTGAGAAAATGACCGACTTTCCCGCTCACGGTCCTTAAAAAGGACCGAATTCCTGGAGTTCGGTCCTTTTGGAACTCGGTCCTGCCCACCTTTGCAAATAGGTTATGTAATACACTGATTAGGGAAGCTACAGATTATGCATAAATGATCTGTGAAAGAGGCCTATTAATGACACAGAAAGCGCGTACGTTTTGGTACACTGAATAGAATAAGTTTCGGTACTTTATTTTATTATGAAAATAAAGCCGTTATTTATTCACTGTGGTATAACAAAGAATTAACGGTAATTAATTGATAGTTTTACGTTATGCTTATGACATAGACTTAGCTAATAAGATGAAATGTTAATAGCTTAATTGACACGTAATAAGTAATATACTTATCGATGGTATGTAAATGGCATGCAACATAGAACATTGAATGGGCCTAGTAAATGATATAAAGAATGCACGTGCGTTTGGTACATTGAGTGGAAAACATGACACTCTGATTAAATAGGCTAGATGATTGAATGGGCCTAGTAATGATATAAAGAATGCACGTGCGTTTGGGATAGGCCTAATGATAGTTGAGGGAATATACACTGTATGTGAATTAGGCCTGCAGTAGGGAACTTATTTATCGCACAAATATAATAGTGAACACAATAGCGGATGATGTGAATTACAGGTTCTGAAGGACACTTGAATTAGGAAAATGGTCTACCGCGTTATTAACGAGAGTCAATTGGAACGTTTAATTACTCACTTTGGGAGTATAGCCTGCCGTTCGGCGGTAGGCTAATGTAGGCTTCACAAGAGTACTTAGAATATGATGTACTTAGCTTACCCGGACGATGTAACGCTGTTGAAGAAGTGTTGAAAAGGAAACTAATACCGTATGCTCGAAGTGTCGTTCATCGTCCTCTGGAAGCTGGTCGCTCACGCGTTGGTCGTGTCGTGGATTAGGCCTTTTGCGAAGGAGATGTAGGCCCGGTTGTGGTGGATGGAATGAAGAGGATGTTGTAGGAGTAGGCCCGGCTGTCGGTGTCTCTTGGAAGTTTGTTCCGTAAGTCAAGGTATGATGTGCCTAATGGAGTCTCGTAGACGACCGTTCTTCGTAAAGCGGTAAAAGCTGACCAGATGTGGAGTGATTTGGGTTTGTAGCTTTCGCCGTCGAGTCACGCAAATTGACGCAATGTGTCCACCTTGAGGATGCTTCTCGTAGCGTTGCAAACTTGCCGGTGCTCTCGAGGATGATTGATAACCGGTTGATGCGGTAATGAAGAGACCAAGGGGAATTCCTGATGCCGTTGTGGTTTGCTGCGGCAGTATTGGTAGATCACTTCCAATGATGCTTCGTTTCTTGAATGTGGTGTTGAAGTGAGCCTTGGTCTTGAGCCGGTTAAAGCTGATGAGGGGTGACAACGTACAGAGTAGTCTAACGAAATGGAAGCGCTAACGAAGTGAGAAGGAGTGTGAGTGGGTGTTCGCTTTTATACGTAGTTCCTGTGACGTAGGACTTCGCACCAAATCTTAAGACGCTTTGTCGCGCGTCCTTTAGTTGATAAGGGCTTGAGTTCGCGCCTTTTGGGAAGACAAGACGTTCATTGTTCTGAATCCGTGTCCACGTGTGTCTTCCAAGACTCTTTGATGATAGCGTGGAAGGAAACTATTTGTCTGTCTATTTGTTGGTCTATTTCTTGTCGATCCGCTACATATATATATATATATATATATATATATATATATATATATATATATATATATATATATATATACACACTTTTTCAGGAAGAAACTCTCAAATAGTTCTTATGAGTTTTCCTGGTTCGTGGCTAGCATTTATTTCTAAGCCAAAACGCACCTGGCACATTGTGTGAAAAAAAAAAAAAAAATTGCTCCAAAAGAATTCTTGCACGACACTGTATTAAATACATGTTCATGCCTCCTGATGTTGTAATTTAGGTCTCTGTTGCAGTAAAGGAAAACTGCAGTTTTAAATGTGTAACGCTATGAAATACAACGACGCCGCATATTTATAAAAAATAAGAGCTTGTGATGTATATATATATATATATATATATATATATATACACAAGAGTTTTTCCAAATTTATTAATAATTTCTCCTCCAACATACGAGTGTTTTGCATTCGACACACTGCATAGTATAATGTTTCAAGGCTATTATTACCTCACCCCAGTCCCTTAAAGAAATTATATTAACTCATTTATGATGATCGTCGGTGGTAAAGATGAAATTAATATCAATTTGAGATTTGATTCTTCGAAATTGGTTTGAGAAATTGTTTCGGAAATTATTTGTATTTAAACTTCCGCAGAGAGTCTCTTCATCGTCAATGAGAAAGAATTGGAACATCTTTTCAACTCATCTTTTTTTTGCTACTTTATTGAAACTGTATTCTTGCTGGTAACTACACGATCTAGCGTCCGTACTAACAACCAGGGTTATAAGACAGAATGGACCCGCAATTTAAAGTAAATCTTAACTACGGATCACTACATCCTCCGAATGCGGAGAGCATTCTCCCATCCAACTATCCAAACCGAACGCCTCTTGATTTCGTTGATTAAACTTACAGGAAGCGGTGGAACGAGATGGTCACAACGTAATCCATATAAACTGTACTTCGCCAAGGGGATCGCCTGTCATCCTTCCATTTTAAAGATATTCAATTTTTTTTAACCCATAAATTTTAACCAATAAACTGACATTAAAGACGAAATTTAGAAACCTTTATGGAAGCTATAACAAATTCTCTTAAAACCTGACTTTACTAACCTTTTCAATACCAGAGGGACCGTAATGTCCCCACCGGAAATAACATAAATCGTACTAAAATGCAACTTTATCGCAAATGCTTTTAAACGTTTATATACACACGTTTAGTTTAGCTGTCAGAAGAAGAAGTCAAAATACGTGTAATATATGATAAGTATTTACTAAAAAAGTTAGTTCCAATAATAATAAACCTTATAATTTTTGGTTTAAAGAAATAAATACAGGGTGTACATAAAGTCAGGATCTATTTTTGTAAAGCACTTGGAAATTATATGGAATTCAATCATAAAATGATAAAGTGGTAACATTTATTAAATAATTAAGAGTAGGATTCGAAGTGACGCCCATCAGTATCCCTGCGCAGCTCAAATCGTTCCGCAGCATTTCTAAACACATTCCGGAGCATTTGCGGGGTTATGTTATCTGCAGCAGTTCGTATACGTGTACGTAAGTTTTCAAGACTCGTAATCTTCGTCTGATAGACGTGCGATTTGATAAAGCCCCATGCAAAGAAATCTAAAGGGGTTAAATCTGGTGATCTCGCTTGCCAAGGTCTGTTGCTTCCGCGTCCGATCCAGCGATTTGGAAAACGTCCATTTAGATAATCCTGAACAATTTTGGCATAGTGACAAGGAGCACCATCATGTTGATAGACGACGGGGATAGGATTGTTAGTACCGTCGTCTATCAACATGATGGTGCTCCTTGTCACTATGCCAAAATTGTTCAGGATTATCTAAATGGACGTTTTCCAAATCGCTGGATCGGACGCGGAAGCAACAGACCTTGGCAGCGAGATCACCACCCTTTAGATTTCTTTGCATGGGGCTTTATCAAATCGCACGTCTATCAGACGAAGATTACGAGTCTTGAAAACTTACGTACACGTATACGAACTGCTGCAGATAACATAACCCCGCAAATGCTCCGGAATGTGTTTAGAAATGCTGCGGAACGATTTGAGCTGCGCAGGGATACTGATGGGCGTCACGTCGAATCCTACTCTTAATTATTTAATAAATGTTACCACTTTATCATTTTATGATTGAATTCCATATAATTTCCAAGCCTTACCTTATGAACCTTATGTTGTTTCGTGCGTTGGTCTCTCTTCACACGGAGGTCAAGCTGGTGGCCCCGCCTCTAGGTCTGGCCTGGTGGAGGAGCGAGTTGCTTTCTTGCGCTCTCCACCGTACATAGCCAGGCACGCCCGGCTCATCTGGTACTGTCCTGAGCCAGGCATCCAGTCTTTTCTTGAAGACTTCAACTTTGACCACCGTTACGTTTCTGAGGTCCTTAGGAAGCTGGTTGAAAAGTCTTGGCCCCTGACAACCAAGCTATTTTCCTTCAGGGTTGAGGAGGTCCTTGTCGTGCCTTTAATTTGGGAACACTACACATTCTGCCTTTCCTATTTTCCAGTGTTGTTTGAATGGTAATTGGGTTTAGTTTTAGGTTTGGTACCAGTTTTTCGATCATTTTCCATATGTAGATTATGATGTACCTCTCTTCTTCTTCACAAAAATAGATCCTGACTTTATGTACACCCTGTACTTGGGAATGAAAGTGTTTATAAGAGAAAAATTAACCGATGAACCAAAATTAACATAATAGGCATTTTTGTGCCCATTTTCAAATTGCTAAACGTTTTTCATATTGAAATTTTAGATTATCTGTAAAGCTTCTGTTTATTCATTATCTCTTTTAACTAATTTATACTTATAATTTTACTAAATGCAATGGAATTACAAGTAATTTCCTCGTAATTAATTATGATTTTTGTGAAATTTTGCGTAAAACACATATTCAAGTCAATGAAAATGTTAATTTACGCTTTCTGTCTTGTTTCATAATAAGGTTCCTTCTTCGCCACCTTCCGTCACCACTTCCCGTATGATCAGCGAAGTTTAGTGATATTGATTGTGGATAGTAGTCAGTAGTTGACCGTCCTCAGCAGACAAATGATGTAGAGACACGTAATTCGCCGCAGTTCACATTAAACTATAGGTCCCCTTCGTAATCGAACTCTGTCTGAAAGTGCGAAGGCAAAATTCCGCGATTAACAAGAGCAACTTTATTATACAAAATAATTTTTGGCAGAGGTGATTTTTTTCATACAAATTATGTGTTAATAAAGAGCAGAAAATTCAATAATATAAAAATAATATTGAGTGAAAAAGGGTGATTTTTTTCATTTTACTCAGTAAATCCACATAAAATGGAAATGAGAGAGAACGTTTTTTTATTAAAAAAAACACTACATAGAAAACGACAATTTACATTAACTTTTTAAGCAAAATATTTTTTTTTTTACAATGAGTGAGTTTCGTTGCAACCAAATTTCAAGTTATTTGCTTTTTATGTCAGTTAACTGATAAAAGTTTTAACTTCTACAATAACACTGCCGGAAAAGTCCCTACAGTATACTTAACCTGTATTTAATCCCTCTAGGAGTTTCTCCTAATGCTGAATAAAATCGACTGGCGTCAGCGGAAACAAGAGCAGTAAAATGCCCGCTAGGCGTTTAAACTCGAGTACAAAGCAGTTCTTGAGCACAATCTTTAACAGTATAGACAATTAAAAAAGCACCTTAAACTTCTCCCAAAAGGCAGATTGAGTTAATATTAATGTTAAAAAAATGGTAATAAAGCAAAGTTAATTTCACCAGAATTAAGGAAAACACATTTGCCTCTAGTTAAGCTGTCAACATTTGGCGTATGAACTTAATGCATTTGCTGGGAAATGACGGCATGAAAGCACGTGTTTAATTATTTAGGCGATATTAACAATGCATAGACTGCGAAGAGATTAGAGGCGTCCCTCGATAAATGGATTTTTAACGCTCTTAAAGTCTCAAGCGATACCTAAACCTAAAAATTTTATATGCTTGTCGTTTTGCAACCTTTGCATCCAAGAATACAGGGTGTTTCAAACGTTCGGAATCATAGGACTATTTATTTTTCAATTATAATATATATATATATATATATATACAGTATACATATATATATATGAAATATATGTGTGTGTGTAGACAAACTATTTCCTATGATTCCAGACTTTTGAAACACCCTGTACATTAAACTTTAAAAAGGGAGAATGACGTACCCTTTATAGACCTTTTTAAGAATGACGTAATAGAGATTATGCGTAATTTCTAAAACTTCAATTTTTCGTAATTTCAAAACACGTTTGAACCCAAACAGGATCTACACCAGGTTTTGTAACCGTGACGGGGCTTTATTGAAAACGTAATAAACGGAGATTAATTACTCCTTTAGGTTCCGTTTCAAGAGCTCTTTATATCGTAAATATCAATAACGCATTCATTTATCTACTTACGATCCGAAATCGTTAATTAATTTAAAGTTAAAGTTCGTTATCGTGTTTCTGAAATGTCTGATTCGAAATACTGTCTTGACATCTGTTTCTTTCTCTTTCGCCCAGTCACTTATCTATCAACGACGCTCCCTTCCTTCTTCTGTCACACACACACACACACATATATATATATATATATATGTGTGTGTATATACAAGAAACTTTCCAATAAAATGTTTAATTAAAGTTTCTTGTATATACACATATATATATATTATATTATATATATATAATATATATATATATATTATATATATATATACAAGAAACTTTCCAATAAAATGTTTAATTAAAGATTAAAACATAAAAAGTTTTAAAACCAAAAACAAACAAAACGGAAAAGCTTTTTAAACTTTTAAGTTTAATCTTTCAACATTTTATTGGAAATGTTATTTTAATTTTAAAGCAGAAAATTATTTATATATATATTTATATATATATATTATATATATGGAGATGGTTTTAATGTGTGCAAGGCGTGGTAACACACACCGATCAGTTGCTACTGCTTTTAATGACAAACACCCTGAGAGGCCGCCAGTTGTTCAATCATCAGTTGGAAAACTGTTCACTTGCTCCAAAGAAACGGGAAGTGTTCATGATCGGCCGCGTAGTGGCCTGCCAAAAAGTTCATCCGATGCAGCAACATCACTAACGGTACTCATTCACCTCGAAAACAGCCCACGTAAGTCCTTAAGAAAATTATCCCAGGAAACGGGTGTCTCCAGAAGATCCATTCAACGAATTCTTACAACAAATCGTTTCCACCCCTACAAAGTCCAACTCGTTCAGGAACTGCACGGTGACGACACATACTCGTGTAGAGTTCTGCCCGTGGTTTCTACAACATCGACAGCTTCAACGAAGGATCACGTTCAGCGACGAAGCGATATTTCACCTCAGCGGTCGTGTCAATAGGCATAATGCACGCTATTGTGCTATGAGAACCTCCCCTGGATGGAGGAAGGACATGTGCCAATTGTGCCATTTGATCCATGAATTATGGTGTGGGCTGCGCTCTGGGGGATCGGTTAATTGGTCCGTAATTTTTCGACGGCAATATAACAGGTGAAACATATCTGCATATGCTGCAAACATTTCTAATGCCCATACTGAACGACATTCCAGTGGCAGAACGGGCGGAGATGTGGTTTCAGCAGGATGGTGCATCACCACATTTCGCAACTAGCGTCCGGAGCTCTTTCGATGAAACATTCCCAGGCAAGTGGATCGGACGGCGAGGGTCCGTCGAATGGCCAACTAGTTCTCCAGACCTCACGCCTCTTGACTTTTTCTTGTAGGGCCACCTGAAGTCGGTAGTCTATGCTGATTAACCCAGAACCATACATTCTCTAAAAGGATAAAATCACATCTGAGTGTGCCAAAATCAATACCAATGTGTTAAGGAATGTTCAAATATCATGCACTCAACGCGTCAGAAAGTGTCTCCAAGTGGAAGGCCATCAATTCGAACATTTATTATAATTCAATAAAATGTGCCTCTGGTTCCTGACTTTTGCGCCACCCTGTATATTATATACACAGACCGTACATGGAACAAGGAACTCTTCTAGGGAAATTGAATCCACTATAGTCCGAATAAGTAATGGTAAATGACAAACACTATAGTTTTTCTTTTTCATGATGTTAGCCCAACGTGAGGAACGGATCACTCGCAAAGAGGCCCCAAAAATATAGCTTCCCTCACCAGCTATTTGGAAAGCAGATAGGATCCAGCTTTGGGACAGGATCTATTGTTTAAAGCAGCCTAGCCCCACTATATTTAGAACTTCACTATAAGCAAAGCACTCGTTGCATTCGCGTCGGATTGAATACATCAAAGAAAAATGGGTAATTATTGTATTTTTTGCGAGTGACCCGTTGCCCACGTCGGTCTAACATCATGAAAAGAAAAAACTATAGTGTTTGTCACTTACCATTACTTATTTGGACTATAGTGGATTTAATTTTCCCAGAAGAGTTCCTTATTCCATGCACGGTCTGTGTGTATCATAAAAAACCTCAGGGTACCATTCTGAGTTCGATCCCATATACACTGAGCGGCAGAAAAATCGGCCCACTTGGAATATCGCAAAAAGCAAAAAAGTGGGCAAGCTTCTGTTTATAAAGGTTTTAAAATTCGAAAATTTAGTTATGAGGACATTAAAAAATCTTCAAACACCTGCTTAATACAATTTATTATCAAAAAATACTGTACAAAAAAATTGTAACTCAAAAACAAAGATTTTGACAAAAACAAAAAATTGAAAAAAAAATAAAAAATAACAACTTGTGATCCAGGATTAATAAGAGGTCGATTCATCCCATGAATGAGATCGGCGATCACATCCCGTGGGATTCCCTCCCACTCTTCAGTTAAAGCTTGTTGTAGCTCCTGTAGAGTGTTAGGGGCTACTAGACGAGCTCTAAGACGCCATCCCATCGTGTCTCATAGGTGTTCTATGGGGCTCAGGTCCGGATTCGGGAAGGCCACTCGATTCGACGAATTCCAGCTTCGTCGGCTCTTGCCGCTTGAGGTCTAGCGTTATCGTGTTGTAGAAGGAAGTCTTCGCCAACGAAAGGAGAAAAAGGGACCACATGCTCCAGAAAGATCTCCTCCACGTATCTTGCGGACGTCACCAACAACTACGAGCTCTGTGAGCGAGTTTGAAGTGATACCACCCCAGACCATGACTGAGCCTCCCAAAGGCAACCCTCCAAGTAAAAGTGCACTGGGCGAATCTTTCTCCTGTTCTTCACACTCTTTCCCGTCCATCGGATGTTCGAAGATTAAATCTTGATTCGTTCGTAAACAATACTCGTCCCCATTAGACCATAGTCCAACTGACATGCTCACAAGCGAAAGCAAGGCGAGCATTGCGGTGGTGTGGGAGCAATTCTGGGCCCATTGCTGAACGTCTAGCATGTAAGCCACTTTCCATAAGTCTCCTTCTAACGGTTCGCTCCGATACACTGACGTCTCGAGACCTTTCCAGCTCATTGAGGACATTTGTGGCAGTCAAGCGACGATCTCGCAAAACACTCAAGACGATGAAACGAGCGTCACGGGCAGATGTGCAGCGCGATCTTCCAGATCCTGGTCTTTGGGTGCACTCTCCTGTCTCCACATAACGTTGGTAGACACGTCGAACCGTTGTTGTTGGAATTCCTAGCGCATCGGCGACGTAACACTGGCTCCCACCATCTTCAATTAGGGCGACGACTCTTGCGACGTTCACAGCACTCAAATCCATTGTAAATGTCCAATTCTGAAACCCAAAAGAATTAGAAGTCTATCTGTTACTAAACGCAAATGCCTACTACCACTAGTGGAAGAAAAATGTGGCACTAGCAGTCTAAGAGCAACTGAATGTCAGACTGTCGAATTCTTAAACGAAGTCGAAAATTCGTTACAGCTATTGTGTTCGCAGCTGACGTTGTTTTGTCTCGTTATTTGGTTTCCTCATAGACTATATTTTAGAATTTTAAAACTTTTATAAACAGAAGCCCACTTTTTTGCTTTTCGCGATATTCCAAGTGGGCCGATTTTTCTGCCGCTCAATGTGTATACATATATATGTAACGTATCGGTATATTTTAGAATGAGAAGCATATGTGGCCTATCCACATCTTCAAACCGTTCCCAGTTAGCTCAGCGAAGTGAAGCAGAACTGGGTCTAGTGGTAATCGGTTGAATGAGAAACCAATGTACTGGTTTTTGATTTTGCAGCCATCCTTGCTTCTGAATCCAAGTTCAGTTGTAGATCCTTCCTATCATACCAGCTTTGATGTTGAAACGGATAAAAAATAATACCTCGTTTTAATATTTTACTGCACGCGCGTAATCTGAGATTTTCGAATATACTAATTATTATAGCAAGAATATAGCAAGAAAAAAAAGGTGTGGGAAAAAAGGTTCCTTTCGATAGTTCGACTTAATTCGACTTAATTCACACCTGCTGGTATCATAAAACGTCTGCACTATAAATATTCGTCAACGTGCTTAAATTACTCTATTTCTACAAGGTATCTATGTAAATATTTGTGTGTTTTAATGTAGTTAAATTTGTCCTGACTTCATACATTATTTTAGAGATAGTTATAATTTATTACAGCTAAAGTACCTCATATTCTAGATTTAATGTTGGTACTATCGATTTATCCGTTATGAACAAATGCCAAACTCACCACCTTATCGCAAAAGAAATGGAAAAAAGAAGAAAAACAAATATCTCCTTCGCGAATGGTTTCAGTTGCCATGGAAAATGAGCACATTGTAAAGCGGTAAAGAAACTGGATCTATATATTTTATAATATTCGGAAGGGCAAAACTTTTGTCACCGGCTATATATATATATGTATATATTAGTTTTATTTTATTAAAGGGAGGGTACATTGGGGTGTTATTTAGGTTTGGTTGGGAATGTGGTACTCAGGTAGGGTGCGTCGAATTTTTCAACTTTCAAATTCCAAATATGAGGGGTGCTAAAAAGTTGCAGCATGACTTAGGAATTCTAAAGATATTTTTGTTAATTTAATATAATTTAGTTTTGCTTGGTAAAAAGCTACATAAAAATAGTGACTTTTTTGACTTTTTTGTGGAATTATATAATAACACTGGGCAACAAAAAAATTTTTTTTCGTGTCCCAAGAATGAAAATACCTTATTCTTATAGTATTTTCTGTGCTGAATCCAAATAAGTTTGTAAAATTTCTCTATCAGGTCTGGTTTTTGTGTGACATGCAATTTAATTTTTAAAAACCCATATAGTTACATACTTATTAAAATATGATCGAAAAGACATACCTGTAGTTTAAAAAGTAGCTTGTTTTGATTTTCTGCTGTGCTTTGCCTCAGGCATGTCTCTCTTAAGAGTCCAGCAATAGTCAGCCAGCATACTGGGGCTCCATTTGCCTTGGTAACGGTTTTTCATGGCAGAAATATCCTGATGAAAACGCTCACCATGTTCATCGCTTACCGCACCCAGGTTTTCCGGGAAAAAGTCCAAGTGAGAGTCCAAGAAATGAACCTTTAATGACATATTGCACCCCATTGCTTGGTAAGACTTAAGAAGATCTCCTACTATTTCAGGATAGTTTTCGGCCTTGTGATTTCCCAAAAAATTTGTGCAGACACTTTTGAAACTCTGCCACGCAGCTTTCTCAACTTCATTCAACTCTCCTTCAAATCTCTCATCTCTTAACAATTCTCTGATCTGAGGGCCTACAAAAATGCCTTCTTTAATCTTGGCATCACTGATCCGGGGAAACTTATTTCTCAAGTATGTGAATCCTGTTTGCGCTTTATCCATCGCTTTAACAAAGTTTTTCATAAGTCCAAGCTTGATATGCAAAGGAGGAAGGTACACTTTCTCAGGGTCAACAAGTGAACTATTCACATTTTTCTTGCCTGGAACAAGTGAGGTGCGTTTTGGCCAATCCTTCTTAACGTAGTGGTTTTGCTTGTCCCTACTGTCCCACTCACATAAAAAACAACAGTACTTGGTGTAACCTAGCTGCAACCCTAGCAAAAGTGCAATGACCTTCAGATCTCCACAGATATTCCACTTATATTTCTGATACTGAAACTTTTCTAAAAGCAACTTCATGTTGTCGTATGACTCTTTCATGTTTGCAGCATGTGCAATAGGTACAGAAGGAAATTTATTTCCGTTGTGAAGAAGGACTGCTTTCAAGCTGACTTTTGAGAGTCAATGAACAATCGCCACTCATCCACGTTATGTTCATGACCAAGAGCCCCCATGACTGAATTAACATCTTTACAAAACACAAGTCCATCTTCATGGGAGAACCATTCTTTGAATTCATCATGGCGGCTGCGGAAAAAACAAATTTTAGTGTCACGTTGCAGTAGATTCCAACCCTTTAATCTTGAACCTAAAAGTTCAGCCTGCTTCTTAGATAATTTCAAATCACGAACTAGGTCATTTAGATCCTTGTGACAGTAAATGTGGTTCATTGGAGGAACAGGTAGCCTGGAATGTTGGATCAGAAATGTCTTCATCTTTTTCCTCGTGATATGCTACAGCTACGTTTGATTCCTCATCACTTAAACTTACATGTTCAGGAGGATTTGGTACTGGAAGTTGAGCACTGTGGGGAACTGGTCTCATTGCAGACGGTAGATTAGGGTATTTCATAAGGCTCTTTGTTTTTGAAGTGATCCCCTTTGTATTTACCAGGCAGAAATAGCAGTCTGTTGTGTGATCTTTGGGTTCCCTCCAAATCATTGGAATAGCAAATGGCATGTGACGTGAACCGTTTAGCCATCCTGTAAGTAGTCTTACATGTCACACAACAAATGTGAGGGGCCCAACTCTTGTCCTGATCGCCTACTTTACATCCAAAATAAAGTTCATAGCATTTTTTTACTAATGGTGTAAAGTTACGTTTCTGGGATTTTAAAGTTAGATCACCACATACATAACAAAAGGAATTAGGATGATTCAGACAGTTCCGCAGCATTACAAAACATCTATATGAATACAACACTGGTGTAAAATTAACAAGAAGCAACAGACACTAGCTGTTAACACTGTGACATTTACAAGCAGACTGACTTGGAGTTGCTCTACACACAGAAACTAGGCTCATGTCTGAACAGGTACAAACATGTTTCAACCTGCACAGTCTGCTGCTCCGACCAAATTTATCCTGCCAGCATTATCAGAACTTTCTCCCCAAAGGAATAAATTGTACTAATTTTACAGAAAAATTAATACAACATATATATTAATATTAATATATTTTATTATAGTTATATTAATTAATACAATATATTATTATATTTATTATTTTTATAATGTTTTATATTATAATATTGTTATATACTTAATTATATATATGTTATTATTTTTTTATCCGGTGATCATGCTAAATGAGGAAAAAATGAACATAGCGTCACAAGTAAACTAAGCCTGATAGAAAAAAATCTGATTTCATATTTAGATTCAGCATGAAAAAGTACACTTAGAACACCCATCAAAACCCTTGTGACAAAATTGTTGTTGACCAGTGTAATTATTATATTAATAATTATATATGCTGTATATATAATGCACTGCTGTTTTTGCTTATTTCACAGGTTGAAACATATTCATCAGTGTGCTGAAGATTACTTGTCCGTCAGTGCTACCATCCTAACCAGTGGGAATTGACCTACATGGCTTCTAAAAGGAGGACAAGACTGGGGACATTCACACATATGAGAAACCTAATTGGAACTGGTAGAGAGTTGTTGCCCTCTGAACTCCCAACTCTGCGAGACGTTCTGAAATATGGGCTACTGCTAAGAGAACAAAGTGTGAGGATGTGAGAAACTACCCAGCAGCCAGTCTTGCAAAGGACATTTACCCTAAAGTCCTTGAAAAGTGGGAACGAGCAAACAGTTCTTTTGTAGCCCCCGTTGTAAATTCACGAGTCACAATCTTAAACAAGATCCAAGAGAGCTGGGAGCAGGCCAAAAACATATCTCTTGGGAGAGGAAAGCTACATGTCAAAGAGGCTTTCATTGCACAACTTGACAAGCTTTTTGACATCCTCAGTTGCAAGTGTAAAATTGTTCTCTGCTCTGAATTTGGCTGCCTTGCAGATGCTGGTTGCAAAAACGAAACTCACATTAACTGTACATGCCCTAGGGAGATGAAGATCCCAGTGAAGGAACTTGCTTTCATTAAAGGTCAGAGAGACAAGTCTGGTTCTATTGGACCACATCAGATTGGCTTGCCAGATCAACCTGAGCACAACAGACAAGTCAAAAAGCAGAAGCGGCAAGAAGACGAAAGAAGAAGGCTTGCTGAATATAAGCAGACAAGTAAGCAGGATGTTTCAATGCCATCAAATAAAATAATTTTCTCTGATGATGAAAATGAAGAACAAATAGCTGATGCTCAAGATGGAAAGGATGGAAGTTATGAAGTGACATTAGAAATACCAAGCACGTCTTCAACTTCCAATAAAAAGCCAGAGTACAACACATTAGAAATACCTAATGTTGCTATGCATAGCATCAGATATGGTGTTGGCCTGCGTGCCACAGCTGCCATCACCACTGCTGCCTTTATGGATGCTGGCTTGATCACTGAAGAAGACAAGAGACTTGTAGTTGATCACAATAAAGTCAAGAGGGCCCAAGAAAAAGTTATGAGATCCCTGGATCAGGAATTTGATGATCTTTGTAAGAAGGGTGAAATTGACTGCATCTTCTTTGACGGCCGTCAAGATACAACTAAAGTTATGCTGAAAGCAGACAATTCAGATCGTCAGTTCCCCAGCATCATCAAAGAAGAGCATTATTCTGTGTGCAGTGAGCCAGGTGGAAGATATCTCTACCACTTCACTCCTGAGAAAGGCTCAACGAGAAAAAAACCTGCTGAAGTTATTGCTGATAATCTTGTAGATTTCATGAAGAAAAAGGGCATTGATAACAGCCTGCAGGCCATTGGAGGTGATTCTACAAATGTTAACACTGGCTGGGAGGGTGGTTCCATGCATTGGGTAGAGGTCAAGCTTTGCCGTAAGCTGATCTGGTTGGTTTGTGCCCTCCACACTAACGAGTTACCCCTGCGACACTTGATCACAGCACTGGATGGGAAGACCTTGTCTAACAACAAGTGGACAGGTAACATTGGCAAGATGCTAGACACTGCAACCGAACTTGAAATTGATCCTTCATTCACCAAACTCTCAATTGGAGAGCCTCTTACTTCACTGAGTGACAATGTCGTAAAGGATCTCTCTACTGATCAAGCGTACGGGTATAGGATCACACAGGCCATAAGGACAGGAGAACTTCCCACAGATCTGGCCCTTCTTGAAATTGGTCCAGTGAGCCATTCAAGGTGGTTGACAACAGCAAACAGGCTTTGTCGCATATGGGTTTCAAAACATGGCCTTAAAGGCAAAACCCTCAACAACTTAAGACTGATAGTGGAATACATTGTTGGTGTGTACTACCCTGTTGGTTCAACATCAAAGTAAAACACTCTTGGGTGGAAGGCCCACGCCACATCTTGTTTCAGCTGCGGCTAGTTAGGCTGCAAAAGAAGGCTGTAGTGGATGCTGTTTTGCCAACCATCAAGCGCTCAGCATGGTATGCATTCAGCGAAATGATAATCCAGACACTCTTGTGCTCAGATGACAGTGAGGGGAGGAGAGCTGGTGTCCAAAAGATTGTTGACATGAGGGGTGGAGATGATGACACACTTGGAGATCTTTCTGTACGTCCCAGGAAGACACCTTCCATCAACCCCAGTGCTTCTTCCGTGTTGGAGCTGACAGACTGGTCTGACGGGGTATTTGAACCTCCTTTGACATGTAAACTGACTACAGCGGAAGTAAAGAAGTTCTTTGACAAGCCTATGCAAGTTCCACAGTGGCCCTGTCATGCTCAGTCAATAGAGAGGTGTGTGAAACAAGTCACAGAGGCAGCAGGCAGGGTGTATACACATGAGAAACGTGAGGGCTATATCAGAGGCCAAGAAGCAAGTCGGCGGCTGATCCAAGAACGAATCAAAGCAAGACTTGATGAAACTTGTTGTTTAAATATTTTTTTTTACTGATGTCATTACTTTCTAATGTTGTTTTATGATTACAAGGATATGTTTTATGATTACTAGGATATGTTTTATGCAGAGAAACTAAAATTTTTATAGCATTACCTGACATTTTGAGAAACTAAAATTAATAAATGTTGTTTTCCGAGAGCAATTTATGTGCTTTTTAATCAAACGTAGATTTACCAAGCTAAGTGTTGAGCAATCACAAAAATAATAGCAGATTTGAATTCTTCACATCCAAAAACATATTTTTAAAACCCCTCAGTGAAGGAATTGGCAAAAATTAATTTTCACCTCCCAAATTGACACACCCTAAATTGTGGTAGGAGGTTCTGCTTGGATTGTATTTATGGGCGAGAGGCAGTCTCAGGCTTCAAAGCATTGTGACGTAGCCTTTTTGACCTACAAATTAATTTTCAACGTTTTTTTTTTATTTCTAAGTGTTGTTTATACCTTGTATGATCATAAAATTTCTTATTTATTCCTTCGTGTGTTTCAGTTTTCCTTTGAAAATGATTTTTATTTAAAACTAATTTTTGTCACAAGAAGTTGCCCTTGCAAATTATATGAAAGTTACCGCCAAAAAAAAATTATGTTAAGATTGCAGATAATAATTACGTTTAATAAAGTTACGCGTGAGTCCCTTAGGAATTACTAAATTACTAACAAACAAAGTTACGCATAGATGTAATTAGTGTAGCTACACGTTTACAAGCACACACATGTTTTGCACCATCCGAGATATGACGGTAATTACGTGGTGATAGCTGGATGGTGTTTCTCTGTGTCAGTATCTTTCCTCTTCAGTCAGTCCTTGTACGAGAGGACGTAATAGCATGTAGTTTATTTTAAATATTCAACAGAGAAGCGCTGTAGTTTTCGGGGTTCAGCGAAGCTATGGCGTATCGATTAAAAATCCCTTCGTCTATTTAATATAAAAAAGAAAATTATTTGAAAATGCAAAACGTTTCATTCAATAGCGTACCATTTGAATTTGGCCTTTATTACGCACTTTGCCTTCGCGAGTTTGGCGTATACGCACGGTGTGAAAAAACAACTAAATTAGCTTTCTTTTCATTATATATAATAATATATATATATTAATATATATATATACTAAACCTTCTTTCCTATAAATCTTCTTTCATCACTTTCTCCTGTCAACTGTGGCTGGCGAAAGGAGAAAAACCTTCTTTATTCTGTACGTAATTACTGCTATTACTTTGCTCAGGTTTTAGCGCTCATAAGCGTAATGATGGTACAGTATAACAGTATTTAGTGCTTTATTTTCAGTTACTCTGTCTCCTTTTATGGGTTAGCCGTTAGCGTATAGCGTTGATATTTTAGCCTTTGTTAGCCTGTAACTTGTTGTT